>JACEII010001459.1:0-10492 GCA_014332785.1 Antheraea mylitta | reverse complement strand
TTGATCCGATATTAGTAGCCAGTCGTGTAAAGGTGGAACACGCCACAGAAGAATTAATATAAATAATTATACTGTAATTACATACGAAGTCTAAAACAAAACTGAATGAATAAATAATAATGAGAAGTTATACTACGAACAGTTTATTTTACTAAAAAAATTATATAATAAAATATCATATGTAATTCTGTTTATAAAGTGGTATAGTTAATAAATTAACATTTTTACAATGAAATTATTATATCTAAAATTAACTTGTGTTAATGTATTTCGAGCAAAAATTCCTGTAATAACTTTCAATTAACACACGGCATACAGTTATTTAAATTGTATAATTAATAATAACATGAGATGGAAGCCTTAAGACTTAATTATAGACATTTTACTTCCATTAAATAAATTATTAGGCCCTTCTTCATTACAGCCGCTCCCATATTCAAATAGCAATGAAAATTAGTAAATGTGGACCAGCTCATGTTTGCCGGGGGATGTTAACTAAATTCACGAGCATTTTACGGGCCTCGCTTTTATTAACTTCAAATTTACTCTTTGATGTATTCAACAAATTTTCTTAAATAATTGTATCTAACATTCTGAGCCTATTCAAACCGCATCATTTTACTTATCTTAAAGTACCTGATGCTTTTATATGAATATTAGTATGTAGAAATGTAAATTAGTAGAACGAATCCTGCTTGTTTTTGTGAGGAAATTTATCATAGGCATTGCAGATGAATTAATAAAGGCATATATGTATAATAATGTTGAACTCAAATTAAGTATAATTGTATTATAGACTTGTTTTGTCTTAGTCAACAAACATGAAATAGGTATATCTTATTTAAAAATATAAACATTACAAGAACTGAAATATATAAAAAACATTAAAAAATGTCAATAAAAAAATTCTGTAACAAAGGAATGTTTACCCAGGAGTGAGTTTTTAAAGTATTATTTAACAATCCTTTACAATTACTGTATACTGTCTTTTAGCCGCGGCTTACCTTGCGTTAATGTACAATATACATTCAACCTATTCCTCGGGAACGGTACCTTGATTCTATATAAATGGTACTTACATTATTTCATTTTCTGTATAAACTGAGTTGTTGCTAGTCAAGGTTTAAAAACGTAAAAAAAACATACAAACTCATATTGCATTAATAATTCAAATTAGTGCCATAGTATCAGTTAAGGTTAATAATCGAGAATCAAAGAAGATCAATATGTAGGTAAACAAGCACATTTTCCTATCATAAATCTCCAAATCCTTATATTTTACAAGGTAGTAGATCTTTTTCTAATGCCCGCTTGACTAGCTACAACCCTCCAATTGAGAACCTGTCTCCAAACACCTGTAAGTATGTTCGGACAGCTGCACTTGAAAGCCAGTTTTCTCTTTAGATATAACTTGTTATAATCTTGGGCTATATCTTTATTTAACACTTGCTGACCCGTGCGCACTTCGTTTTGGAATGTAAACATTTTTACTCGTGATTAAATTATGAGTGTAATTCAGTTAGCACTGAATGCTAGGATTTTTTTAAAATATAAATAATGACTTTTTGTTACTTATATATAACGGTCACACATATGCTGTCGGTGAATTTTTGTAGACAGTATCAAGCTCTACAACTTTTCTCTAGAACTCGATCATATATCTCTTCGTTAAGGCAGCGTTTGTACGAAACGTTTTCGTTCGACTGTTTTTTCTCCGACTTAATTTGCCAATCCGACTACCATAAAAAAATTTTAATTTTTCGGATTAATATATAACCTATGACACTCACAAATAATGTAGCTTTATATTGGTAAAAGAATTATCAAAATTTGTTTAGTAGATCCAAATATTACAACCTCACAAACTTACAAACATTACCACTTCATTATATTAGTATAGATTGTATACTATATTATGTATATTATACATTATAATAAGTATAGAAGTATAGATGAGATGAGATTGTGAGCGCTAAAACCTATAAGCAATATAAAGGATAATAATGAACATTTATTGCTAAATACACCAGCGTCGTCTCCTACCTTTTTAATAAATAGGCTTAACATTAAAATACATATAAAACTAACTCTTTTAACTAACTCGTTCTTTCTGTGGCATTAAAAAAGAAAGGAAAGTGTTAATCTAATCCAAAAAATAAATAGCCTAGAACGATTTATAGAAGAAACTGCATCAATTGTCATAGTCATATGTCGATATGTTCAATAGTTTTCACGTGACAATCCTCAAAGGAACTGTACATTTAATACATACATATATTAGGTACATTAAAATATGTATCCATTCCATTGGCGTACACATCTAAGTTATCTTACAAACTAAGATTTCTTTGAAATTCAATAGTAGAATTTACAAATTTTAATTACACATATATATATATATATATATATATATATTTAAAAAAATAATACGTTACACTTTGTAGTATAAAATAAATACTTTACAGCATTAAAAAATAAATTACATTAGGAAACGTATACAAATTACTGCGTATAATTGGAAAGGTTTAGTCGAGGTCCCGAATGTCCGGTGTTATTTATTAGTCAAACCGATATCCGGGGACTCGGTGAAAAATGCCCGTGAAGTCTCGTCGACCGCCAATATCTTCGGGAGAGGGCTTAAAAACGTTTCGGTAAGTTTGGCTTTATCAACCTTCGTTTTTTACGCCCACGGGTATTTGTACACGGGTACTTCCGAATGGAAATAACGGATTTTTTAAATCTCCTTGTATACTTAGCACCGACTGTAGTAATAACGTGGAATTCGTCTATATATTTACCGTTTATATTGGTACAAACAAACCGAATTGTATTTCTTATTTATGTTTTTTGTACTTTATATTTTTAGCGACTGGCCACAATTTCACCTGGTTTTAAATAATCTTTACTTCTATACTAATTTTATAAAGAGGTAAAGTTTGTAAGTTTGTGACGTTTTAGATGGTAATATCTGGATCTACGAAACCGATTTTGATAATTCTTTTACCAATATAAAGCCACATTATTTGTGAGTGTGATATATTAACCCAAAAAATGAAAAGACTTGTGGTAGACGGATTTGCAAAGTAAGTCAGAGAAAAAACGGTCGACCAAATGGTTTCTTACGAACGCTGCCTTAAGGTTGTAGAATTCGATAATGCCTACAAAAAAGTCACCGACAGCATATATCTATCTTTCATATTTAAGTCACAAAAAGTATTTTTTTCATATTAAAACAAACTATTAAGTATTTTTAACATGTAATGGTATAATACCTAGTGATGTCATAGACATACTAAGCCAACAAAGACGTGTTCTCAAATACAGCTCCCGAGTCACATCCATAGGCTTTAGCTACGGAATTTGAACTAGAGGGTACTAGCTAGCCAGATCTGCTTAGAAACAGCTTACCACCATGCTATGATTTCATCACGAAATTTTCCTGAAGCTATTATTGGTTTCAGCATAAATGGGTCAGCTCTCCCCGGGTCGTACCTCCCTCTCACAGAAACACCGACGTAAAGTAACAGTTCTTGCATTGTTTTGTTTCGTTGGGTTAGTGATTCCTCTCTCCCCTCTCCCCTCCTCCTCCCCCAAACACAGGTTGGCAAAGCACTGCGACTCCCCCGGTCTTGCAAGTGTCTATGGCCGGTGATGATCACTAAGCATCAGGTGACCCATCTGTTCGTTTGCCTCCTATGATATAAAAAATAAATAAAAAGTTTTCGACGCATTTAGAAGACTTCAATCCTACGTCGATTAACACTTTATCCGAACACGCTACCTAGAATGCTATCAAAGCGATGCCAATATCATTTCAAACAACTCATGTAACATCATTGATTGCAAAACGATTTTAACAGTAAACATATTAAAATGATATATCAAAAAAGTATCGTTACACGTAATTACCTTTATCAAGCTTTAAATCATTTAAGTACACAAAGTAATTCTATCGAAATGACATCAGACATAGTAGCATAATAGAGTGCTACTCGTAAGAATCTCCGGCAATATAGGGAAGTAAAAACAAAGTTCGTAAAGAGGATTAAAGTAGTTGATAAGTTTGCGGCAGCCACCGGAACAATATTGTATTAATGGAAGAAGTACAAATGGTCGGAAACCACTTCTCAGGTGAAAATGACAAATTAAGGGGATTTTAGCACTTGAGATTACGATTATTTGAAATATAAAATAATATCTATATTGATATGTCTGTAGTACTGTCTTTTCTTTCTTCACAAATTTGTGATATATGTCTATTACAAAGGCCACTAGATCACGAAAATAACGTTAAAAAAATGTATGTCAGACTATCTATCTGTTTGCTTCTCGTGTTTTTATTGTAGCAAGGCAAGATGACTGCACTATGCCTGATGGTAAGCATAGTACAATCCAAAAACAATAGCGACCACCGAGTGAATCACTATCCATCGCCGGTCGCCACTATCATGCCGGCCTGCAAAAACTATATGTATGAATGTAACGCAAAAACGGCTAAATTGATTTTTATTTGCGAGCAATAAAATTCTATTTTATAAGTTTATTTATAAAAATCTTCAATCATGATTTTACATCTCATAAAGTAATAATGAAGGATACATTTTTATTTAACCTCACCTCAATTTGGTTAAGTTCTCTACAAGGCAAGCATCAATATAAGGATATAAGAAAGGCATATAAAGATTATCAATCGTATTTCAACTATTAGAAATAATAATACTTTTATGATTATATATTTCACTAGCTGACCCGTGCAACTTCGTCTGCACCAAATTGGTTATCACTGGTTTCAATTGTATTTTTAAACGCGAAAAAATTGAATAAAACTGATACCCGATTGCAGCCACAACTACCGTTTCCAATTGTGAATCCAAACTATCCACGGACTCACTCACACATATACCCAGATTATATGAGTTTTTTTTTTTAATAAGCCTAGAACCCGTTCGTAGCATTATCTCCCAGTATCAATTAAGATATAAATTTACCTACATAAAAATAAATAAACATCTCTACCACTTACTTCATAACTATCTTCAACTTGTATTAAAACCTTTTTATACTCCATTGTATTTAAGAAAAATATATGAACACAGTATCGAAGCGTCAAACATCGCGCCAAAGCGTCAAATGTCACTTGCTTGAAACTATTGTCTAAGAGTTATAAACTGTTTCGAAAACGTATTTGAAATATATTTCCAATATATTTTTATAAATAATCTCTATACCACTCACAACATAGTACCTATCACCTTTCGGTAATTTATCCATGTTGATATATTTCTATTGTAGATTATTCTACATTGTTACACTAAATATTTGGCATTAAATTTAAACGTGTATTTGTCACGCTGGATATTGGCGAAATTACCTACGTAGGCAGAGGTCATCCCGGAAAGAATCAATCAAGCCAGTTTTATATATTATATTCATCCGAACAACGGGTTATCTGGCTGCCGGTAAGAGTTACGTTTATTTGTGCATATCGTACCTTTACAGACAAAAATATTGATTTTTAAACAATTTTAGTATGTTTTTTTTTCACTAACTTTGAAACGTTATTAAAATGAAATTATTATTGAAAGACATTTTTGGTATTGACAATAATATGCTTGATGCTATTTTTTGGAAATAAAAATAAAAGTAATCTTAACCCATGTTAGAATAGCAGTATTATTATTATATTTAGATATAAATAAGTACAAATTTCATCTTTCAGACTGATTCAGTTATTTACTCAATATTTAAACCGATTTGCTATAAAATAATTTGAAGATACAGGCTGGTACTGATCGTTCACTGACGTGATTGAATCAGGGGGGTCGGTTAAAATGTGTCGCGGTCGTCTTCTATACTGCGCAGCGTTGGGTACGGGTTCATAGTTCACGGCGGATACCACTAATGGGTTGGTATGATTCGCGGCTTTTTCGTAATAACTACGTGTGAGTGATTTTATATACGCCCAGACAGAAGGCATTTCCAGGTCTCTGTGGAGATCCTTATTCGGGACGTACTATGGGGCACCGGTGATTTTACGTAGTGCTCGGTTCTGGAGAACCTGCAACTTTTGAATACGATTTTGCGCATGTGCAAAGACCGAACGTCATAATCGGACGGATGCAAGTTTTATATAAAGTGAGTTTATGTCTGAGGGACAATTTACTCTTATGACAAAGCAAATGATAGAGACGACCCAAGACCATAGCGGCTTTGTTTCGCACTCTATCTGTATGTGAATCGAAATTTAAGTGTTTATCTAAAGTGACGCCGAGATATTAAGCTTCGCGGCCCAAAGTATTTCGGCTTCGTATAGCCTGATGGTCAACGACGCATATATTTAAGATGGCGTCAATCCCAAGTCATACGTTTACGTTTATCGTTATTACATTGTATATGGTGAAATCTTAATATCAATAATGTTTAATAAAATGAAATTTGTTCTTTGCTATGGCAAAAAATAATTGGTTTGAAATTTATAATTTTATCTGTGAAATATATCAGCGGGTATATGTATGATTGTTTATAAAAAAATGTGTCTGACTGTGATAAATTCATGCTTTTAATTGCGTTAAAAAGTTACTGAATAAAAATGTTCCTAAACTTATTCATAAATCAAAATGCGCATTAAAAATACAACGTTAACCGGCTACTAAGGGTCCTAAATTCTGTCTATTGAAATATTGATTATTTGTGTAGGTGGTAGAGCCACGCTGAAGCTATTACTGGTTTCAGCATAAATGGGTCGGCTCGTTCGGGCTAATACCACCCTCTCACAGAAAACCAACGTGAAATAACAGTGCTTGCATTGTAGTGTTTCGTTCGGTCAGTGAGAGTGCCGGAGGCCCACCTCTCTTACCCTTTCCTTCTTTCCCTTCCCTTACCCTCCCCCATATACAGATTGGAAACGCACTTGCAAATCCCCTGGTGTTGCTAGTGTCTATAGACGGTGGTGGTCACTAAACATCACGTGACCCACCTGTCGTTTGCCTCTTATGATACAAAAAAATATATATTCATATATTAAAGAATCAGGTACTCTAAAATTCTTGTTCTTCCAACGTTGCCGACTCTTGTACTAAGGTGTCGCAAAAAAGTCTAGTTACGTTATCTACAAATTTTTATTGTTCGTTATCCTGGAAAACCCCTTGCGTTTTATGGGACGAAAAGTATCTTGGATGTAGCCTTGTAATATCAGTTATCACTACGGTAAGTTTCGTTAAAATTGGTTCAATACTTTCAGAGTAATACGGGTTTACATTCTAGACTTTAATCCTTTATCCTGGAGAATCCTTTGCGTTTTATGGGTCAAAAAGTATATTTGATGTAATCTCGTAATATTAGTTATCACTATGTCAAGTTTCGTCAAGATTGGTTCAGTACTTTCAGAGTGATGCGTGTTCATAGGGACAGACAGACAGACAGACAGACAGACAAAAATTGTAAAAAGATTATTCTTGGCTTCTATATCGATAACATAGTCTACCCTGATTAAAATTTTCAAAAAATATTTAATGTACAGATTTCGACTTGTTACAGTTTTATTATAGTATAGATTATATATGTACATTAATAAAAAGTTAATTCAATTTTTATTATTATACTAGCTGTTACCCGCGGCTTCGCACGCGTTTTTTTTAATATATCAAATAAATTTAAAATTGTGATTACACATCTAGTGTAAATTACAATAATACTATTTCAAAAATATTTGTATCACACGCACATCATCTACTGTAACAGGTAACGTGTACATTATGTATGTGAATACTAATAGTGTATCGAATGGGATGGAATTATGATCAGCCACATAACTGGAATTTTAAACTATATATCACCCTCAGTGCTCACACTATATAAGAAAATAATGAAAATATGAAGCTACACATTATCGAACAATATTAAATAAAACAGCTAGTTAGTTACTTATTTGCCCGTAAAATTCCCGTTCAAATATTACTTGTAGTCCGGTGAAGCTGTGAAGCGTACTCATTTCTAAGAAAAAAAAAACATTCAAATAGGTCCAGTCGCTTCGGAGATTACCCGGAACAAATAAAAAAAACAGACATATCGACAGAGTTAAAAAAAAATGTTGATGTTTGTAGCATCACAGATTGTATTCACCAAAAATAATTTATTTTAATAAAATTACACTCACTTTACTTTTATAATACGTAATATATCACAAATAAAAAATTGGCAACAAAACTAATGTAGAATAGAGTTTTTTAAGAGTGTTTGGCGGGATTTCAGTCTGTCATGTAGTGGATTTTATATTTTTTTCATAATGTGTTACATGATCCTATATCGTGTAGAAATTGGTTGCGTATTATATAATATCGTTCGTTTATTTTGCGTAAGTGAAATGAATGAAAAATAAAACCACGAAGCATTAATTCTATGGTCTTGAAGATTAAGAATATAAAAAATTACGTTATATTATGTAGAGGATTCGGCGCTTATACCTTTACATTAACTTGGACGTAGAAGAAAACTAATTATATTGACAACTTCAGAATTGGCTGTATAGATTATTCCTTCGACTGTCTTATTGGACGAATATTATTACTACTAAACTTTCTGAATAACAACACAAAATAAACTTAAGAAATGTTTGCGATATAAACGTAACACGTATAATTAAAAATCGAAAACAAAACTAACGTAGAATAAACTTTTTTAATAGGAATACAAAATAAACCATGAAAATATTTTTGATAGAATGTTATCGCGTTACCATGGCAACGCATATAATACTGACATTAACACGAAGCGGAAGCTTCCAAAATAGCCCGATTTTGAGACATTCTTCATTAGTGCTCAGCTCCTTTTGGTTTTAACGTGATGATATGTAGCCTAGAGCCATCCTCGATAAATGAGCTATCTAACACTAAAAGAAACTTTTAAATCGGATCTGTAGTTCTTGAGATTATCGCGTTCAACCAAACAAACAAACAAACAAACTCTTCAGCTTTATATATTAGTATAGATATACTTTAATAAAATAAAGAGAAAAAGAATAAAGAGAATTATATAATTAGCGTATAGAAAATGCGTACTCCCAGTTTCTAATAGAAGCCATATTATATTTTTTCTCTTCATTCTTATTATTTTTAATCTTATTTTTATTCAAAGTGGAGAGTGTCTCATTCGGTGTTATTATTACGAATTAAATGTAAATATGATATAAATACTAACAATTATAATTTATTAATAGCATGTCCTTTTGCGTAAAGTATTTTGCTTTGATAGTTATGCAAATAATAGATCAACAGAAAACGACATACGGAAATTTCTTGAGTAAACTCGTACGTGTAGAAAAAATACATTGTTCCCTTTTTAAATCTCTCTCTTCTTAAATTGACTCCAGATCCATTCGTGTTGACAACTTTATCGAGCGGTTTTCGATAAATTGCGGCGAGGGAAAACTAAATAAATCCGAGAAGGACTTTAGATAAGGTAATGGTTTCAGTAATGTCTAGCGACTGCCATAGCTACAATGCAATCGAAAAGGCAAAGAGCTGGCCCGTATACAACATGACTTTATGTCGAATTTAACTAATTTCTTGAAACTTGTTTTTAAATTCGTAATAATAAATTAAATTACATTTATGAGATAATATTTAAATGAAATCATAGAAATAACCTTTTTTACCTGAAATAACGTTTGTACTTAAACGAAGAAGGTAGGTACGCCAAATATTTTGCATTTAAAATGTCTTTGTCGAGAACTTTTTTCATTAAAATCTGGTCGGGTATGGAAAGTCCTGTGATGCACAAAAGATATTACTGCATTTTCTTTTTATTCTCAATTCCTAATGAAAGAAATTGCGGTGTGTATTTTCTTAATATATACTGGAATACATTTCTACATAACTCTGAACATTATATGCTTCTTTACGTAAGAGATGTAATGTACTAACTGTACCGGCAGCTCCGCACACGTTTATTATTATTTCTAATTATTATTAATCGATGTGATTACTACATATTGTGACAAATAGTTAATTTATAAGAAAAACAAAATTTGTTTTTATTTTTTATTTTTTTATTGTAGCACGGCAAAATGACTGCACTATGAATGATGGTAAACACAGTGCAATCCAAAAATAATAGCGACCACCGATTGACACACTATCCATCGCCGGTCGCTACTACCATGCCGGCCTGCAAAAAGCTGGATATGCACAGGCTGATCCCGAAACGCGACCCGCAGAAGCGAATCACTATTACGGGCTTTTTCGCCATATACATGGTGGTTGCGACCCAGTCAGGCTGTAAAACCCTACCACCCCGCTTTCGCCATTGCCTCGTCCGTTATTTAGCAGGGTGCACCGCGTGCAGGTGAGGTTGGCTTGGGTGTCTCAAGTCTTATGATGTTATTTGACACCTCTTACACCCCTGGTACAAATATATTAACTATTAACATATATCTTTTCTACTAGTACTACTTATATTCTACTTCTTTGAAACTAGTTATCCTGCAACGCATCTT
>JACEII010001448.1:1340-11434 GCA_014332785.1 Antheraea mylitta | reverse complement strand
TATGATTTATGATATTATTTTTAATCTATTTGTTTATAATAAAAGTAACTACATCGTTTAAGATACCATTACAATAAAAGCATCATTTTACGAATTCAAAATGTTGACACGGTTAGATGATTACGTAATTCTAATATGCACCAAAAATCTTTCACTTATACTGTAACCAAAAATATTGTACGTTAATTCATTTAAATATTTAATTACTATTTTTTATTGTTTATTATGTGATTAGAAATAATTTATACGAATGAAATAAATATATGTACAATAGCAGGTTATTCTTGAAACAAGTTGAACTTTGTTCCGTAAATTGAAACGTTAGTTGTAATTGTTGTAAAAATGGCGGCAGCGATTGTTAGTTCGGCTCGTCAGGGTAAATAATTTATTTTTGTACTGTAATTATAACATAAAACTGTAACTATCTCTTTTTACTTGTTCTTAAAAAGTTGGTAGGTATTTTCTTTATTGTTAGTGTATGTAGATTTTGAAGTGCAACTTTGTTTTGTGTGACGTTGCATATCAGCTGTTTGTGAATACTTTTTGGTTATTTTATGTTATTGCTAAGAATAACTGCGGGTTAGTGAATTAAATAACGTTAAAAATAACAAGATAATATAATATGAAGTATGTGTTATGAAAGATTATGCAATGAAGGACTAAATATTACGAGTTCAAAGTTCAAGTTAGAAGCATAGTTACAAATCATTTGTTTTGGTTTGTTGTAGGCGATATTTAGTGTTTTATTTTGCAGTGGGGAGGCTAACAAATGCTGCAAAAAGGCTTTACTCAGATGTATATCCAAAAATAACGACACATTATACAATACATCCTAGAGATAAGGATCCAAGATGGAAAGGTAAGTGATAACCTTGTGTTGGTATCAAAAATATTTTGACGTACGTTTGTTTAATAATGTCCAGTGGTTTAGTCTATAATCGATTATTAATTGGTGACATTCTAAGCCTGATTTATATGCGTAATTAAAATATATTTTATTAAATTTTCCATATATTAAAAATTCACATACAAAATATTAATACAGTGTAGAATGAAGAGTATTTGAACTACATAGATTTTATTTATATATTCACACGAATATAAAATCAAACTAAAAGAAAGATCATCAAAAATCAAGAGCACAGACATAAGAAAATTTTTATCAAAGAGTTTTAAAATATATAGTAATGGTTGGTTCAACACAAATTTTGTATAAAAGCCAAGGTTGTTAGATTAATTTTCTCTTTGACTGCATACTTTTGTATTTGATCTATTTAATCAACATTTCATATGAGCAAAGTTATTAAATGAAATTTGCAACTATGGATAATTCAAACTTGTAGAAATAAGTATGGAGAGAGTGGCAGAGGAGACAGATATACTCATTATTGGAGGAGGTCCTGCTGGTATGTCTGCAGCTATCAGGGCCCGACAGATAGCAGAAGAAAAGGGAGCTGTAAGTACAAATTACATATGTAATCATCTAAACTTTTTTATGCTCCACCTGTGAACCTGACAATTTCATTTTGACCCAAATGTGTTAAAGACACAATTTGAAACAAGAACTTCAAAATAATTAATGGCAAAGTAATTTTATACATTTTGTATAATATCTTGTTTGTATTTAAACATGAGGGTATTTATGTAATTTATTTTTTTTATTGTCATTAAAAAGATGATTTATTTTTATTTTTTGCAGGCACATCCACAAGTTATTCACACTCATGAAAGTAATTTATAGTTTAGATATTTTCATACTAACATTCTATGATATAACTACTGTTATTTAAATTACATATTGTAAAAGAAAGTCCATTGCCACATCTGTCTGTTTCTGTGGGATAATCTCAATAACTATCGAACAAATTTTCATGCGGCTTTCAGCAGTAGATAAAGTGATTGATAAGGAGGGTTTAGATGTATCATTTGTCAAGGTCTTTTTATTTTATGTCATATAGGAGGCAAACAAACAGGAGGGTCACTTGATGTTAAGCGATCACAGTCGTCCATAGACACTAGCAACATCAGCTTCTCCAGCTTATTTATTTAATTGAATTTAAAGGTTATAATAAATCTAACATCACATTATACTTTGAGAAATTTTACAATTACTCATAATCTATATGTTAATTCTGGAATTGTACTATAAATTCCTAATCATTAATTAGGATTTATCATAATTACTATGATTAGGTGTTTCTGAACCAATTTTCGTTTAATTATATTCCTATACCCTACATTAATAAATAATACACTAATAATGTTTCCTAAAATCTTCTCTAAAAATGTAATTGAATTAAATAAAATTTACAGGAAGTGAGGGTTACTCTGCTGGAGAAAGCTGCAGAGGCTGGTGGACACATTCTCTCCGGAGCTTGTGTGGATCCGATAGCTCTTAACGAACTTATACCAGAATGGAAAGATAAAGGAGCTCCCATAAACACACCTGTGACCTCTGATAAATTTGGTTTACTGACAAAATCTGGCCGGATACCAATACCAGTGTTCCCAGGTAAATGCTTCTATTCTTCAATATTTTTTGTCATCTATATCATTAATATAAAATCTCAGGAATTACTAGCCCTATTCTAAAAACACTCTGAAAGTTGCATTTAGGCTATGAAGGAAGTTTAAAACATGGGGCATAAAAAATTTGGAACAATATACCTCCTCCATTACAGACATAAAACAGATTTTTATTTAAGAAATGAATTAGGCAACAAACTGAAAATCCAACATTGGGCCCTTTATAATTATATTAGATTTGATGCATTCACATTGTCACAAATTTATATTGCAACGTTTTTTTCTTTTCCCTCTTATTAGTTTGCTTTATTTTTGGTTAATTAGTTACAAGCATAGCAATAGATTATTAATTACTAATAGAATTTAAGTAGTGTATTCTAAGTTTATGTCCAGCCGGAAATTTGAGAGGCTAAATATCAGTGCCATTTTCCAAAAGGTAATATGCAGACACCAGGTCTCATTGTCATAGTTTTTACTTTGTATGTTTAAACGTTTTTTTGTATGCTCGTATTTATCTATGACAATATATATATTTCTTTCTTTCTATTATTCCTTTAGTCATTGTTCACAAAAAACAATATATATCTCAGTAAAAGTATAAATTGCTGCTATTGTTTCTTTTAGCCAATTTTTGATTCCAACATAAGAGATGTTTATTTGTGTAATTGAATTAGATTTTTAAATTATATTTTTGAATTGTTCACATTCTAAGAACTACAAGTATTTTATATAGGTAAATAGTTGTATTTGATTTTAGGTTTACCAAATTATAATCATGGCAACTATGTTGTGAGATTGGGCCATCTTGTGAAGTGGCTTTCCGAGCAGGCTGAGGCTGTTGGTGCTGAGGTATGTTATATTCTATATGTAAAGAAAATTATTATCTGTGACGTCTGTAGGTGGTGGGTACATATAATTATTTAATAAATCAGTCTGTCGCTCACTACCGAGTTTCATTGATGTTCCACTGGCGACGCGGCGGGATTAATTCGTTTTCCAAGTCTTAATTTGAGTAAAATCGTTATTAAAATGCCTATCGGAAAAATAGAACCCTTTAGTTTGAGTTCTAAACAGTGGCCAGCATATATTCGTCGTGTAAATCAATATATTGTGCTAAATGAAATCAGCGATGAATTGAAGGTACCTATGTTAATTACCGTCGTCGGCGAAGAAACGTATGCATTAATGTGTGATCTATGCTCGCCCAGCTTTCCGGAAGATAAAACCTATGACGAACTTGTGAAATTAGTGACAGAACATCGGGAACCTCAAAGATCAGAAATTGCCGAACGTCACGTATTCAGATTACGACGACAAAAGGCTGGCGAGTCCCTCACAGAATACCTACAAGCGTTAAAACATCTTGCGGCTACTTGTAATTTCGACAAGTGCAACGCGTGTTCAACTCTCGAAGAAAATCTGCGTGACCAGTTTGTGTCAGGTCTAGCAAATGACGTCATGAGATCGAGAATCTTCGCGGAAAAGAAAATTCGGTATAAAGAGGCGGTTGAGCTGGCGCTGGCTCTGGAGGCAGCAGAGAAACATGCACAGGTGAGCGGTTCAGCGGCGGCGGACTCAACGGGGACGACGGGCGGCGAGGCAGGCGAGGGCCTGCACTACGCGCGCGGCGAGCGAGCCGGCTCGCGCGCGCGTCTACCGCGGGCGTCCGGTGTAGGCAGCGGTACGAGAGCTGCGGGCACGCGTGCGCGAGCTTGCTGGCGTTGCGGCAAGGCTCATACGGCAGATAAGTGTAAATTTAAAAATTACAATTGTGATGAGTGTGGTCAAAGGGGCCACTTAAAAGTTATGTGCAAACAAGTGCGCGTGGGAGATGGCCAGAATAATAATTACATGTACCCACCACCTACAGACGTCACATTATCCATCTCAAGTTAAGTGTTCTAGATCATACTTTGATTATTAATACACCGCGTTAATGTTAAGACACTTGTTTAAACAGAATATACCAGTATAGTTGTAAAATTATGTAACTATACAATGAAAAGTGATTAATTGTACAATACAATGTTGTTTACATTCCTCTCGAGATCTACCGAAGACACGTTATCATTTTGTTTGGTCTAATTTTTCTTCATGTGGTATCTGCGTAACAAAATTTCGATTTTTTTTTCCCGCGCACCACAGTAACAAAGTTCTGGATCTTTCCAGCTTTAATTTTTTCTAACACTCATTCAAGTAATCAAGTAAAGTTTTTACGATAAGCTTATAGTCCCAGGTTTCATTTAACACACTTTCGATCATGGTTCACATGGTTAACACCATCTGAAGAGCTAAGATTGAGTTTTTGGAGGCATCTTGGAATGTCATTTAGTGTATATTATTTATAATCTTGTGTTATTTGACTCTATATTCTGTAATATTGGTGGTGTTTTACGTAATATAGTTTGGTTATTGTGTACAAGTGAAATGCATGGGAAATAATAGTACAGAGTATGAATTCACACTCGTCACAAAAACTCTTTGGAAAGTTCTAACAAGACAGCCACCATATTCATGAGTTCAATTTCTTTGAGACTTGGTCATGTCCAAATCACTGAATATTATTGGTATAGGATTATTACCATTCAATGCGGATTTTTTGTAGATGATTCTAGAAGATTTATTTTCTAGATTTTATTGAACCCTTTGCTTTGGTTTTTTGTATGCTTAGTGAAGCAAATTTATATTAATTAGTATTGTATAAGCTTCATTGTTGACACATCATATTAAACCTATTTGTAGGAATTCGATTTATTGATACAATATTTTCTCAGAAATGTTGTTACTTATCAGGTTTGGCCAGGATGTGCGGGTGCAGAACTTTTATACCGTGATGATGGATCTCTAAAAGGTGTAGCAACAGGAGATGTCGGTATCGCTAAAGATGGCAGTCCCAAAGATATGTTCGAGAGAGGCATGGAATTCCACTCGAAAATCACCATATTTGCTGAAGGTATTATTTTGATTCCTTAACTCTATATTTTGACATCTAAATATTGTAAACTATAGTTAACCTATTTATATCAATCAAAATCAATAGCCGAATGTATATAAGTACTTTACTTCACTACTAACACACATTTTTGACTAATTGTGTGTTTGTTTCGTTTAAAATTGTTGGCACAAGATTTAAATGGCAGAAAATTTGTCAATATGTGCAATTTTTTGCCTTCATACTAACAACAAATATTTTCCGCATCTGGTGGGATATTTGTTCATTATAGTTTGTCTGACTGTTGAAATATAATTTTGTAATAATTATCTGAATAACATATTTAAAAATCATGCAATCTATATCTATACTAATATTATAAAGAGGTAAAGTTTGTGATGTTGTAGAGGGGATTCTCAGGAACTACCGTCCCGATTTGAAAAACTCTTTCAATGTTAAATAGCTCATTTATCGAAGATGGTTATAGGCTATATATCATCACGCTAAGACCAATAGGAGCGGAGCATCAATGAAAAATGTTTAAAAATCGGGGTTTTTATTCTTCTTGAGAGCTTCCGCTGCATGTTAGCGTTAGCCCAAAGTAACTATTACACGTGGGCGAAGTCGTGGGCAGAGGCTAGTTAAATATAAGTGAAGTTCATTCATATTTTTGTCCGCTTTAAAGTGACCTGAGAGAAGTGGTCAGCAGAAAATATCTGGCAATATTGGTAACTAGTTTTGGAGTGATATTACTATTCTTACATGGTTCCTGTACATTTGGCACAGACTCATACTCTGTGAGTATGCAAGCGTTCTAAGTACGCGAAACATTAATCAGGTTTCATATATATTTAAAAATAAATTGTGCCTAATCAATCTGGAATTTTAACCTATAAGAAACAGTTTTGCATCTTTTTATGTATCGGTTTATGTTGTGTGGTTCATCAATGATTAAGAATTTTATTAAATTTATGTAATTTGCAAAAATATTGTGTGATATATTTTTACATGAAAAGGATTTTTTTACAGGCTGTCATGGCCATTTAACAAAAATGGTGTCCAGTAAATATAATCTTAGAGAGAAAAGTGAACCCCAGTCATATGGCATCGGATTGAAAGAGCTGTGGGAAGTGAAGCCTGAGGTAAGTTTACTTTGCCATTTAGATTCATAGAAAATAATGATCCTAACTGTTATCAATAATGGCTCTAATGATTTGCTTTATGGTATTTTATTTAGATAAGCTTTTGTTATTTATTTATAAATAAAGGGATCTTTCCTAAAAGGAAAAGAATAAAAATCACAAAAAAGAAAAATAAATGTAAATTTTTATCAATGTTATATAGCGCCATCTAGTAAATTTTTGTGGTACTTGTATTATTGGCAATAGATGATTACTATTGGTACCTTTGTTGGTGCCTTTTGGGACTATTGTTGTTCCACACTGACAATATACAAAAACCACGACAAATTATATACCTAAACGAAACCACATACGAGGATACTAATTTAAACTATACAATATTAGATAACCTGAATTCATATACTGAGAATAAATTGGGCTTCCATGTTATTATTACTGAGTTAACCACTGAGTTAGCCACTCAACTGTATAAAATAAATCATATTTTAGAATCATAAACCTGGACTAGTGGAGCACACGATAGGATGGCCATTAGATAAAAACACATATGGTGGCTCTTTTATTTACCACCTTAATGTGGCCGAGGGTGAAGCTCCACTCGTAGCTGCAGGATTTGTTGTTGGACTTGACTACGCCAATCCATACTTGAGCCCGTTTAAAGAGTTCCAGAGGTTTAAACTGCATCCATATATCAAGCCTATGTTCGAAGGTATTTTTTATATATATGTAATATTTTTAACCCTTTACTGTTAGCAGTCATGCCCCTTATTAGCACTATTAACCGTTATCGTTAGCACTCTTGCCCCTTATTGTTAGCATTTTTGTTTATTATTGTTAACATTTTTTCTCCTTATTGTTAAAAGTCATGCCCCTTATTGATAGCACTCTTGCACTTTATCGTTAGCACTATTGCCCATTATCGTTAGCATTTTTGACCCATATCATTAGCACTATTATCCATTACCGTAAACACTATTAACCCTTATTCCTTATATTAGCATTCTTGCCTCTTATTGTTAGCACTTAGTGCACGTAATGCACGTAGTGTACTTAGTGTAGCGCTTTATTCTTTTAGCGAATCTATTTATGAGCCTGTCTCTAGATAGTTTCGTATATTCCCATCTTCTGCTTATTACTTATGAAACCCCTTAGGACATTATACTCAAAATCTATTAATGCAGTAGCAAATGCAATTCTAATACAAGAAATAGAATTTCAAGTATTGTGCACTAGTGAGTCCGTTATTTACCAAGTTGGCTTTTTTTTTACTTCGTCCAAATCATTAGCTTATAGAGAAAAAAAAAAACAAAAAAAAAAATAGATTGTATAATTGTGTCAAGTTAAAATGATGACACTTTTCCATTCATTTATGGTGGAGTTTTTTCACTTTTTTGAAATTAATTTTTATTTTCCTTGTTTTATTTAATAATTTACCAAATAATATTAATTATCCATCTACTATGATCCCCTGGGATGGAGAAATTTTGACATGAATATAAAAAAAAATTGTATTATTTTGATAAGATTAAATATTTATTTGTACTTTTTTTTAATTTTTTGATGTGAAACATCTATAGACGAGAGTAAATCTGATTGTTGGCATGGCGAGACGTGGCGTCGCAAAATACGAACTTTCCATTATTAACGAAGTACCCAAAAACATTTGCAACTCTGTCCGTATAAACATAAGATTCAAATTGTTTTGTCAAACAATTCGTTCTACTTGAGTTACACGGCACGCGTCCACGACCTAGTACACTTTGATATATGCCGCCAAAAACATCGCGCCTAATTGAATTGTTGTATTTAATAAAAAAAATACATCTGTGTAATAAAATAAATAAATAGTCATTCTTTTATGGAACACATTTGTAATGTTTTATCTTATAATTATGCCATAGCTGATTCTTGTCGTAAATTGTTCATTTAGGCATATAACTTATATAAAACAAATTCGATGTTTCACATCTGCCAGGCGTCCGTGACGGCGCAATTTTTTTTTTTCTAATAAATTTTGAACTTTGTAATTTTATTTGTAAGGTGGTGCCCGTATAGCGTACGGCGCTCGCGCTTTAGTCGAAGGGGGTTGGCAGAGTTTGCCAGTGCCCGTGTTCCCCGGTGGTATGTTGACCGGCGATACAGCGGGATATCTCAACGTGCCTCGTATCAAAGGCACACATAACGCTATGAAGAGTGGTATGTATTAGACCATATTTTTCTATACGTATGTATATAACAGTTACATTACGATCAATCTTTGTATTCCACGTGTATTCTAGTAATTGCATCCCAGAATTAGCGGTCCTAATTCANCTTTAATATAATCCTAATATACTAAGTATCGAAACTTTTTCTTAACACTGTAATTTACAGGTTTCATAGGTAAAGTACTGATAGAGAAACTCCTGTACTCCTGCACTGAGCTGGACAGGATCTACTTGCTGATGAGGAGCAAAAAGGGAGACAATGCTGAAGAGAGACTCCGCAAACTGTACTCTAGCGAGGTAAGAAATTTATTTTTACTTTTTTACTTCCTGTACTTTCCAATTTACGTGAAAAAAAATGTTACAGGTGTCTAGGTATAAGTAATAGAATACATTTTAATAATTTTTAGAAAAGTCTGTCTGTTTGTATGAGCACGCATCACTCTTAAAGTACTGGGTTTGCAATAAAACCTCATCAAGCAAATCACAAACCATATCTTCGAGAGTAACTTACTTTTGGTTTTATTAAAATCGGCTCATTCTATCAACAATTATTGTAATGGGGAGGTAATGGCAAAGCTAATCACAACTGGTGCTTACATCACTGGTTGTCACCAACGAGTTGTCAACAGGTACTCTGTGGTTGTCAATGTCAAACAATTTTCATCGTGCTATTTTATTCTTACCTTGTGCTACGCTATTTGTATTAGTACGTTTTTAATTAATAATCATGTATCCTTTAATGACTGTAGCCAGATTAAATAAGGAGTTAATGAATAAGAATGCCTCCTTAATCGGACAAAAAGCTGATCTTATTCTTCTTTTTTTTTATGTCATAGGAGGCAAACGAACAGATGGGTCGCCTGATGTTAAGTGATCACCACCGTCCATAGACACTTGCAACACCAGGGGAGTCGCAAGTGCGTTGCCAGCCTGTGTTTGGGAGGAAGTGGGGGAGCTCGAAGGGGAAGGGGAAGGTAGGTGAGTGTCCGGCTCTCTCACTGACCGAACGAAACGCAACAATGCAAGCACTGTTACTTCACGTCAGTTTTCTGTGAGAGGGTGGTGCTTCCCCGGACGTGCCGACCCATTAGTGCTGAAAACAATAATAGCTTCAGCTAGGCTCTACTACTACTGACTACTATTAATATTATTTTTTATCTATATTATATTCTTATCTATGAATGTAGGTATATGAAACAAGCTTGACAATATACTATAACCACCAACTGTGCGACACCTAGCGGGATAAATAAGCAGTGTACCTCCCCATTTGAATGATGAAATAAA
>JACEII010001447.1:0-16191 GCA_014332785.1 Antheraea mylitta | reverse complement strand
CGGAAAATTGAGAGTTTTTCAGTTCGATATGGGAAAAAAAAGTAAACTCTTCCACTTTCATGTGTAAGCGTGTAGGCGTGCACGTGTGTGGGGGTGATCGTGTAGTGCTGTAGCGGTGATGTATATTTGTGTGTCACCGTATCGCGCAAGTAACGCACTCAAGGGCTCCCTACCGAGGGATCGAACCTAGGCTTGAGCCGCTGCCGTGGGAGCCCTAATCGGGTGTGGTTACCGAAGGAATCCTATCAGATATTGCAGGTGTATTTGAATGTTAGATTATTACGTTTCACGCCTTAACTATACATACATTTTTTTAAAATATTTATATGTTTTAATGTCTGCCTACAAACGTGTTTGATCTTGACTATGTGGTCTAAGATTGTAAGCACGTTGAACATTGAACACGTTGAACGTCAACTTGCATATGATAGATAGCCAGAGGAAATAGGAAAAACCCATACCATCATGCTATGGTTTTACAACTATATTTTTCTACACTAAAATATTTGCGCATTGCGTAAAAATTCGAACCTACATCTATCGCGGCGGTATCCTAAAGCTCTAACCACTGAGCAATTATAACTTGAAAAATTTAGCTTATAAAAACGCTGCTACATATTAAACAGAAATGTATAGATTCCAAATAGAGAATATTAACAAAATATTGCCCCACCGTCTGATAACAATGTAAACAGTCTATAAACACCGTACAATAGAAATATTACACAGTGATTAAATACGATAGTGCCAACTAGCGGTTGTGGTAAAAACTACGAGTTGCAACTAATAGCCAGCGTGTCCACTCCGAAGTCGTTAGGATACTGTCACACTGTCAACGAAACATAGTATAGACAAATCTGAATAAGTGAGTGAGTGGGAGTTTTTGGCGGGATTTCAGACTGTCATGGAGTGGATTTTATATTTTATTCATAATCTTGTGTTACTTGACTCTATATTGTATAAAGTTGGTGGTGTTTTATGTAATATGGTTAGTTTATTATGCATAAGTGAAGTGAATGAAAAATAATACCACGGAGCATGCAATTCTGAGATGCCACAAAAACTCCATGGAAGGTTCTAACAAAGGAGCCACTATCTTGTTAGAATGTTGATTCACACGACGCTTGATATAGAAATAATCGTACGAAGCTAGTAATATTATTGACTACGTGACAATGGCAGTAATAATCTGAACGGTTGATTGCCAAAAATAAAGTTAAAAAAAAAAAAAAGTGAGTGAGTGAGAGAATGAGCGAATGAGAATTTCAAAGGCAATAAAGAAAATCTCTTATAGTGGATGAACCTTTTATGAATGAGCCCTCTACTCTTTCATGCAAATACTACTTAACGGATTTTGATGATGCTTTCCATCAATAAACTTTATACACCAGAATAACAAATACGCTATGAATTAAAGTTTTTGCCCTAGACTTCGCTCGTATTATTTTACATTGTACCCATTCCCCGGATCACTGGTTCTTCTGGATAAAAAGTTTCAAGGAAGAAAGAAAGTGGCAAGGAAAAGCTAGTCGTTTATCCCCCAGCTGTATTTATCATTAAAGCCTTCACACTTTAACTGCCCGTTAAATCGACCGTCTTTATCAAAGGCACAGAAACGGACAGAGTACACATCCTACATCCTAAAAATAGTAATATGTAATAACGCGAGAGTTACTGCGTGCAGTCTGGTAATTTATAAAAACAACTCAGACGAAATCATATGGGATTACAATCTTTGGTATAATTCTGCTTGAACGTACCCAATTTTTAATATCGACAGGGTATCATATCGCAAGTAGCTTATAATAGGACACCGTCATAGCTCAATCGAGTGATATAAAAAAATAAACATTGATTTATAGACACCGTGTTCCCACGTGCTACCGGGAATAGAACCCGGAACACATCTGTTGTGGGAACTTTACTATGCACTCCGTATTAACAATTACGCACGAATGTTTTTCTCGTTAGTGTCTGACGAGGGACTGTCATAATTTAAAGACAGTCCGGTAATTGAAATATCATCAATATAAATACAGGCACTATGTAACCGGGACAAAGAAGGAGAGCCTCGTGCCGTCTCTTTTTAATCTGCGTCGTTATGCTAAACCACAAAACGAGACAGAAAGTGTTCGTCACAATCTATACTAATATTATAAAGAGGTAAAGTTTGTAAGTTTGTAACGTTGTGATGTTGTGACTTTGTAGGGGGTAATCTCAGGAACTACTGGTCCGATATGAATAATTATTTCAGTGTTATATAGCTTATTTACCGAGAATGGTTATATCATCACGCTAAGACCAATAGGAGCGGAGCACAGATGAACAATGTTTCAAAATCGGGATGTTTTTTTCTCTTTGAGAACTGCTGCGTGTTAGTGTATCTATTCCACGCGAACGAAGTCGCGGGCAGAGGCTAGTCACACCATAAAATAATTACAATTCCTTCACCGTAAGCTCATAGTGTTGTTAATTTAACTTAGACAATGTATAAAAAATCCAAAAAAAAAAATGTATATAGCAGAGTTCAACCCTGCTGAAATTGTACTTACATTCCACCACCAAGATTAAACAAAAAAAAAACATATAAATCTTATAATCTACAAGGGCAAAACGACTGTCGGCGAGCTAACTTTTAGGGTATCAGGCATACTTATTATTTTTAGAAATTTTAACACTTCAACAAACAACAGATAAAGTAAAATCTTGCGAAACTATTGTGTTTTAGCCATTTTGTAAAAAGCATTGAAAGCGAAAACATCTCTCTATTTTATCAAAGCCTCTATAAGTAATAGAAAAATGAAACGTTTTCAGAACAGTGGGTTTCAAGTGGTGTACTGGAAAATGTTATTATTTTTGAAGTAAATACCTATTTAACCTCGTTGTGATCTGAAACTCGATGAAATGAAAAAGGCGATAAAGCGGAAAAGAGACAAATATATACGTACGATCTATACGACCTAACGTATGAGAGAATAGGATAAAATACGTTATCGTTTATCATTTCTTAAACGTTTTAATTCTACTACATGTGAATCGTACAAATGTTTTTGATAAAAATTCTGTAACCTTTAATAATGCTTAGCTATTAGATTACTAACTGTGCCGGTAACTTAGTCCGCGTGGAACTTAATGCAAAAAACAATTTTTCGTTTTCTGCGTCTTAGATATTATTTATACACTATATTCTATCCCGTTTTTGAAATAGATAGAATTGCATTTATCTACCTACATTTTTCTTGTACATAACTTGGACTGTCATTTAAATTACAATAACTTTTGTCACAGTGGACCAATTTAACGAAATAAAGATTAAGAATTACTCCAGGATATGCTTTATGATTCTCATGATGAGGTTATATCGTGAATATAATACTTTAGCAGTCATTCGTGTCCAAACAGATAGATAGACAGAAATTGCCAAAAATCCTTGAAATGTATTTTATTGCTGATTTCTAGATATCTGGATTTTTTTTTTAATATGTCAAAAGTACAGATTATATTATATTAACATAGTATGTATAGATAAATATATAATTTCTCTATTCCGGGCTACTTTGGCTTCGCGTAGCAGGTACTACGAAGAAAATGCGAAAAATCTTTCGTTTACAGTACGACCGTTTAATAAAATAGATTGGCAATTGAACATCAATCTGTAAATTCTATCAGTATCCTTAAACATTTCTAAAGTGTCTTCTGTCTAACTCACATTTTTATATAGATATTTTTTAACCCATTTTTTTTCATATACCCACATCGCTCAGACAATATAATATCAGCAGTGCTCCCGACTGAACATGCAAGGCGGATAATAAAGCTACAGTCTATTGCCTCTGCGACGTCATAATCAATACCAATTTTATTTTTAGATTGGAAGCTACTTTTTTGGTTTGAAGAAATTGCCTAAAAACCAAGACCATAACAAAAGAAAAAATTTTTTTTGTGAATTACTATTTTTGTCGTATAACATATTATAAAAGGTTCATAGAACTGAACGCCTATGTTTTGGATTCAGATAGTGGTACTTTAATTATTCTATTGTTGCCTTAAAAAGTTACTCCGATGACCCTCGCGTCACAATAATCAATACATATCTTATTTTTAGAGTCAAAGCTAATTTTATGTTAATTAACATTTTTATCGTTGAATCAGTTTCATTCAAAGGCAAATCTGTTTCTAACACATAAAAAAAGGTTTATAGAATTATGCGCCTAGAGTTCAAATTGTGATATTTTAATTGTTTTGTTGTTGCTTAACCAAGTTAAGGGCCAGTGTATCTGATAGGATAACAAGCATTGAGTAACCCAATAACCAACAGCGACCACCAAGAAGTCTACGATCAGCATTCATCGTCTTTAAGTTGGCCTGCAAGCAGCCGAGTCTGCAGTATATAAATTACTTGATCTCGAAACGTGACAAAGAAAGCGAGTCACTGTGACTAATTTGTCATCCTCTTTGATGTAATGATGGATTACTTCATAGCATGTTTCATACTGAGGCTGAAAACCAATAAAGTAAGTAATGCACCTTTTATTTATATAAACTTTGAAGCACCAACAGATCGACGCAGGTACCAAACTCGAAACAATAATGACTATGGTGATAGTGTGTTCGGACACCGCGTCGATGGCCGTAGGTCCCCGAATCTTAGCAATTGAGTCAGAGCTTTCGGTGATGAAGCTAAGTCCGCCTAGCTACTCACAAACTTCAAGCTGAAAATCTTTTACCAAGCACCTATTAGTATGTTCCGGCTGTGGCACTTGAAAGCCAGTCTCCTCTAGGTTTAGCTTGTTTACCATATTAGACCACACTATCATTAAACATCACATGAGATTGTGTTGAAATGTATGAAAAAATAAAAAAAAGAAGTATAAAAAATATGTACATGATGGTACGATCAATTCGGGTACAGAAGCTTAGGCCTCCGTCTGATTATTTTTTTTATTGTAGCACGGCAAAGTGAGTACGCTATGCCTGCTGGTAACCATAGTACAATCCATAAACAACGGCGACCACCGGGAGATATGCCCTCCTCCGTCAGTCTTCGTTGTCATGTCGACCTGCATAAATGTCTCTTCACGTTAAGACTGAAGGACCCTGTTATATGAGGGAGGGAATACACATACGGAATAAGCATACGGCAAAAATAATACTTGAATATATACAGAGTGATATTCCTGGCGCATTGTGGTCGCAGTCCACTTAGAAACAAATGATTTCTACCACTCGGCAGAATATAATCAGAACAACAAGTCAAAATCCAATCTAACACGTTACCGACTGAAACGTTACGGCTGACGGGAAAAAAGAAACTCGCGTCGCGTCGGCCGCCACGGGTTACGGAAGAAAATAATAATTTAAACACTTTCGCGGAACAGCCGCGGCCGGTCGATCGCCCGCTTTATATATCCGATAAATAAATATGAGAGGGCCTTTTTTACCCGACGGACACGTACCCCCGTGGAATCCCGGCGTAAGGACCGCGCCTTATACGGTTGGGGAAGCACGGGAGACTTATATTCTATGCGTGTCGCGAACACAACAAAAACTTACGTTACGAGCGCGTACGAGGCGAGTACGCGAGGATGCCTGAGCTGAGGACTGCCGGCACGCTGGCACGACACTCAGATATAACCTTGCCAATTAATATTCCAAATATTTAATTTATATAATACGTAGCAATTTGAGATACCGCTTCCAACCATGTATCATCAGAATCTTGCAATGAGTCTTCGGATCTGTCGGTGAAAGAAGTTGAAGATCCTGTATCTGAGATTCAGTCTCTCTCTCTAGGAATTCGCGTATTTACCATCATATACCTTATTCTCATTTTCTATCAAACGAAATTATTGCCACAAGCTAAAACCTATGTTAATGAACAATTATATATATTTACTAGCTGTGCCCGCGACTTTGTCTGCGTGAAAGCTTATGTATAATACAGTGATTAATAAAGTCACTTGAATGTATTACGTCCATATACTTCTCTACTTTTCTCTCGTACTTACGCCGCGTCGTCATTAAAACTACAACACCTTTTGATATAGTGGACCAAATTTAATTAAATAAAGACTACGTTATTCTCAGAGATATTCTATTATTTTCTTGGCGTGGATTTATTCTGAACTCAATAGTTTAGTAGTGATGCATGTACATACAAATAGACAGACAGACAGACAGATATTTCCAAAAATGATTGAAAAGTATTTTATAACTTATTCTTAGATACATATAAATTTTTTTTTTGGTTTCACAAAGATATATAGTAGTAATAGACGAACAGACACGTTAGATTTACTTTTCTTACATTTCGAAAAAAAAAAAAAAAAAAAAGATTTTCTTTCATATTATATGTATTTAGTGGTAGGTGGTAGAGCCACGATGAAGCTATTATTCGTTTCAGCATGAATGGGTCAGCTCATCCGGGGTAGTACCACCCTTTCACAGAAAACGGATGTGAAATAATAGTGCTTGCATTGTTGCATTTCGTTCGGTCAGTGAGAGCGCCGGAGACCCATCTTCCCTCCCCCTCTCCTCTCCCTTTCCCTCTCCTGTAACCCTTCTTCCTTTCTCCCCACTCCCCAAACACAGACTCGCAAAGCACGTGCGACTCCTCTGGGGCTAGTAGTGTCTATGGACGGCGGTGATCGCTTAACAACAGTTGACCCGCCTCTTCGTTTGCCTCCTATATGATATTAAAAAAAATGTATAGCAAAAGATACATAAGGATGAGAAAAAAAATTATGACACGCAAATGATTACCGCGAAATAAACTCACACAGAGCCGCGGACACAACTAGTCTTGTAATTTCACAAATAACTTCAAATAGTTTAGTATATAAAAATTATAAAATAGGCAGAGTAATTTAATATATAAAATTCGATTGTAGGTACAAAAACTAGAGCCGACTGACCGTGTCCGATTTAACAATCATCTAAACAATTCTGATGTCGAAGTAAAAACGGGCGTAAATCGATTCGTTCGTGGCACAAATATGTTCCAACTTCGAACTGAAATATTTCGTACTGCAACCTCGACCGGCGCGCCGTCGCGGTCTTATTCTGTTAATTATTTAACTAACCGTTAAATTTTACATTTAAATATATTCTATAGTTCTATTGAAATTAGCTATTGCACTAATGAACTTGGTGGCGAAATTCTTAAGCTTAGACACATGTTTAGAGGACGCTAATACTGTCTTTTGTAAGCACGGGTTTGTGTAAAAAAATCTATCATTTACTTACACTTTTTTTTTTGTTATTTATGGTAGCTTTAGTTTTAATTCATTTCTAATTAATTTTCTTAGTATTTCTGCACTATATTCATATTTTTCATCTATACTATTAAAGATCCCAATACTTACTTGGTCATGTGTCATGATCACAACTCAGGTTGTAGTCCGGTGAAGCTGTTAAGACCTTGCTGGGTCAATAGCGTAGACATTTCGAAAAAAAAAAAATACAACTCAGGTATACAATTTTATACTTATCTCTGCGAAAATATCAGAACAGTCAAAAAAGGTAACTTTGAGTTAGGTTTACCTTAATTATCAATGTTACATTTAAAAAACGATTTAAACATTACATTTAAACAATTTATATGCCTATAAAATATGTATCTATAAATCATTAAAAATGATATTCCCCATCTTCTGACAAATAACTCAAAACCGATTGGAATGGATCGTTACGTACCTACGTATATATTTTATATATACTTACATATGCGCATGTATAGAGTATAAGAATTGCCAATAATAACTTAAATAAACGTAGAAGAACAATAATTTAAAATACATTTTGTACATAAGAAGTAAGTCATCCGAAGTTAGACTTTTCTCGTCAGTAATTTTAGAAATAATATACTACAAGCATACATTAAATAATGGGAAGGAAATAATTACGCATAGAACACACGTACACGTAGACGTAGCTGGTTTACGTATAATTAATTACTGAAAGAATAAAATATCTGGTCAATTAAAATTTTGGTTAATAAAAGAGGTATGTAGCCCTAATACAATTTTACTTAACTTAGGTCTATTAATCTATACAATTGTCAATTTAAAACGATGATTGCTCAGTTAATAGCCTATTCAGACACCGCGTCGATGGACGTAGGTTCGAACCCTAACAAGTGAGTCGAAGCGTTCGTCATTTATTATCAGATGAGACTATAATCAAACGTTAAAATATATATCTAATACCTTTAAACGAGCAATTCTTGTATATTTTTATATTTGTATATATTCAGGATCTCGGAAACCGCGTCATCTATTTCCGTGAAACTTAGTATGTACGTAATTTCGGGGACGATAAATCGATCTAGCTAGATTTTAATTATAGAAAACTTTTTTAACTGGGATTTCAGGCAATGCAAAAATATAGCTAGAGTATGAAGTTAAATTTCGCCGGCGCTGTCAAAAAAAAACCTCAGATAGAAAACGGTTGCTTCGAAAATCCGTGTAAACCCAGTTCAAATCCAAGTGACAGCAAAATATCTTTTTTTATTTTATTTTTTTGATTTGGTAAAGAAAATTATAATTTTATGAGGCAAACTTAATACATTATTTTAATTTAAAAATGTTTCTTAAAGAACCGAGCTAGACTCGGTCACCCAGGTACTGAAGTATAAAAATATACTAGTAGACCTGGCCACGCGTTGTTGTGGCTCAGTTAGAAATTAAAAAAAGAAACCGTGGCGCCATTTTGGAGATATCTATAACAGTCGGTCCTACAGTTTTCTGTCAGAAACTAATTTCAAGCGCTATATGTTTGACACTGATAAAACCTACAATTAATAACAATAATCAACATTGAAAATAATTTTATTTGTCATATGAAAATATTGAGGCCATTATTCTAAGTATAAATTACCGTATCTCTCAAGTTGGACCATATTATACACAAATGCAAATTTTCATGAAGATTTATATACCTATATATTTAGATATATACATATATCGTGAAGTATACATCAGAATAGGGCCACGTAACACATGTGCAATTTTGCAGAAACGGAACGCGTTTTCGATGGACGTTTGTTCCCTGTTTGCGGACAACCGAGCACGCTTGTCGCCGACGAAATCACCGTCGGAGCGAGCCTGCGGTTCTGTTACAATTTACTCTGCATCGAAACGTTAGAGCTTATTGTCACTCCGGGAATTTACGTTATTGAATCTAACAGCCAATTCCCTTCATAAATAGCGTACAATCCTATTGATTGTCTTAGTATCTAGAATGTCTCTTTTTTCGAGAATAATTAAAAATACTTCAAGTAAAACATTTGACTAATTTCATTAGAAATTTTTTTATCACATACTCACCCTTATCTATTACATCTTCCCATTTACTATTATTGTACAATAATACAAATAGTATATTTATTAATGAATTACTTACTACATAATGAATTTCAGGATCTCTAAGATATGAATAAAAAAAAACCTCAAGTCTAGGTTACTAGGCGACCATAAGCTTTGTAGAGTAATTATAATGGGTTTCAAACAACAAAATTTGAATAATTCGTTGAGTAATATTCGTTACATTTTTAGATTTTCTATTCCGATTTATGTTTCTTTGTATTCATTATTTATTACGATTCAATACAACTTAGATTCATTTTTCTAAATGTGTTAAATATATCATAGACTACCTGTACCCGCGACTCCATCCGCGTGGAACTGAATCTAAAAAAACAGTGACTAATATAATCATCTGATTTTATTAAGTCCATTTAGTTATCTACGTTACTCTCGTACTTAAGTCGCGTCGTCATTAAAATTACAATACCTTTTGATAGAGTAAACCGATTTTAAGGAAATCAAGACTAAATGTTATTCGAGAATGTGCTTTATGATTTTCTTGGTAAGGTTTTATCGTGAACTTTAGCAGTGAAATAAAGACAGAGTTATTCTCAGAGATATGCTATCATTTTCTTGGTGTGAATTTATTGAGAACTCAGTACTTCAGTAGTGATGTGTAGTAAACCATGTTAGTTCTTCAACAAGTAACAGAGACTTAAATGCAAAAACACTTTAGGTAGTATTAATTAGCAGATTTATTACAGTACTGTTTTAATTTAAACAGTCTACAGACGATATGACATGTGTTCGTACTCAATCCTGAATAACGAATGTTCGATATACTTTATTTTTTCTCGAACTGAAAACGCTGTTGACCTGGAGAGGTCTTTACAGCTTCACCGAACTATTGAGGCGAGCGCTGAAGGCACTCAGCCGATTTGGGATGTTTGGGGGATTAACTCAAGGGTGCACGGCACACCTCGGCTTGGACTGTCGCCTGTTTTGTGCAAAAATCGCGACCTATCTGAGCTAACCTAAGCTAAGCTATCTGGATATACGTATATGAGTTATTGAAACATGCATGTGTACCAAGCATGCGTGCCTCAACAACTCCTATATGTATTTTGTATCGGATAAATTCCTCTAAACTATATAGGATATTATTTTATTTCTCTAAAAAGAGAAATAGGGTGTAAGCGTGTAGGCGTGCACGTGCGTATAGCTGCTATGTGTAATGTTGTAGCAGTGATGTAAGGTTTTGTGTTACTGTATCGCGCGAGCAGCGTACTCAAGGGATCCACATCGAGGGAACGGACCTAGGCTTGAGTCGCTGCCGAGGGGGGCCTAATCTGGTGTGCGGGAGTGAAATTTACCCCCAGACCACGGCGGCGTGATCAGTGGTTACGCGGGCATGGGCGTGAACACGCTCTGTTTGGAAAGACAGGCTGGTACTGATCGTTCGCTGCCGTTATTTTATCGGGAGGATCGGTGAAATATATCGCAGTCGTCTTTTGTAACGCGGAACGTTTGGTACGGTTTCGTAATTCGAGAGGCGGATACTACTAACTGACTGGAATGATTTGCGGCTTTTTCAAAATATTTAGTAGTTAATGATTTTACGTACGTCCAGATAGTAGGCATCTCCAGGCCCCTGTGGAGATCCTCATTCCTAACGTACGTATGTCTGATGGACATCTTATTCTTGTGACAAATTATCGAATGTAACCTACCCATGACCATAGCGGCCCTGTTTCTGACTATTTCTGTGTGTTGTTTAAACGTGAGGCGTTTATCCAACGTGACTCCTAGGTATTTAACCTGATTGGTCCAAGGAATCTGTGTACCGTACAATTTAATAGGCGCGAATTTGCGTTCATGCTTATTGGATATCGGGTCAAAAGATATCGCGGCGCTTTTATCGGGATTTACGTCTATACGCCATCGAATAAACCAATCACCGAGTGTGCTAACGGCTTTTTCGATGCGTGTCTTAAGAACTTTCGGATGCCAACCGGAAGCGTAGAGGACTGTATCGTCAGCATAACAACCTACCTCTACTTCCGGAAGCCGAGGTAGGTCACTGACGAAAAGATTAAAGAGTGTGGGTGCCAGAATAGATCCTTGAGGCACACCCGAGCGTATCGGGCGGGATGAGGATAATTCCTCTTCCACTCTATAGCAGAAGGACCTATCGGTGAAATAGTCGCGTAATATGTGAACTAACCTATCGGAGATACGAAACTAAATTAATTTATTTATGAGCCCTGAATGCCATACTTTATCGAAAGCCTTCGCGATATCGAAAAATACTGCTATTAAGCGTTTCGAATTAGGATTAGTCGGAAACGGATTAGGATCCGGATCTGCATTAAATTTCGAGAAAATGTACTCCGTGAGGCGGTGCACTTGATTCGTACAAGAGTGTTCGGTTCGAAATCCGAACTGCTCAAGTGGTAACAGATCTAACTCTGATATGGATGTCTGGAGACGGTTCAGAAGGAGCCGTTCGTACAGTTTACTTAACGTATCTAATAAATTAATAGGGCGATAGCTATCGGGAAGCGTAACTTTTTTGCCGGGCTTGTGAATGCCTATCACTACGGCCTTCTTCCAGGCGGCTGGAAAATGACCCTGGGACATGGCTGCATTGAAGATGCAGACCAATAGAGCTATGATGCGATCAGGAAGGAGTCTCAGTACTTCGTTTCTGATCCCATCGGGACCTGGGGACCTCCTAAGCTTTAAACGCTTGATGGCATCCGATACTTCATCAAAGGTGACAGGGGTTAGAGTATCCGCCGGAGGGGATGCGAGTGCGCGCTCTACTGAGGACTCGATCGACAATATGTATAGAGTCAGTATTAGTTGTGTTTGGTGAACACTGTTTTCCTAAACTCGCTGAGAGAGACTCCGCCTTGTCTAAACTATCGAACGCGGGTGGCAACCCGGCGCCTCTGTCGAGAGGCGGCATAGGAGTAGTCACGTCAGACTTTAATGATCGCACGAGCTTCCAGTACGCCAAGTGAGATGGCTGGATACTCTTCAGAAGCCTGTCCCACCTGTCAGCCCGGAGCTCTGCGATACGAGCTTTAACCTGTTTGCGTAATAACCGTAAGCGATCGCGATTTTCAACCGACGGGTACGTGTCGTGAGCTCGAATCGCGGCGTTCTTTTCCGTGATCAGCGCTCTCACGTCATCTGGGAGTATAAAGGGGCGATCATTCACCACTTGTACCTCTTTCGAGGTCTCTTTGACGGCGGTCTAGAGATAGCTGACCAGGGAATCTATATCCAGATCCGCGTCAGCTTTTGACACTAACACGTCCGGAATAATATCTAACAAGTTTGATGACGAGTTACCTCTGAAATAACGTTCGAGTTTCGCGTAGTCGGCCACCCTTACCGGCGGAGGGCTGGTATCTATACTTAAACCTAGCTGTAAGATTACCGGGCGATGGTCGGAGTCAAGTTCGTGTACGACTTGAATAAGTTGTCTATGTCTAAGACTGTCGGGCGACAATTGTCCTGATAATGAGTGGGTTCCATAGGGGCTATGACGTCAAACGGGAGATCGTCACTTAGTTTGTCGAGTATCTTCCCGTTTCGAGAAGTAGTCGGACTGTTACAAATGACGTTCCCGTTGTTGAGGTCCCCTGCAATAATAACGGAGTCTCCTAACTGGAATATCGCCTCTAAATCTAATTTTAATAGCTCTCTATTCGGCGAGAGATACGCGGATACTATTATAACGGATGGATGACCGGTCATCCCTAATTTGCATACTGACACTTCCATACTGGATAAAACGGGATCTACATACGGGATCGGCATACAATAAAGTGAGCGTTTATAGTAAATTAAGGTGCTACCCCCGCGAGTGACACGATCCTTTCTGACTATGTTGTAATTCGCGATCGCAGGATTACGCATTTTTGGGTTTAATTGCGTTCCCTATATGAGGAAAACGTCTATCTGTCTGTTACATAAAAAGGCAGCTACTAGATCGCGCTGTGTCCTAAGGAATCTTGCGTTGTAAAACTATAGACCGTGCGGTTTTATTTTGTTCATAGCCACGAATTTATTTATTTACGATTTTGAGCCTCACGGACGAGGCTTTGCAGGGTCGTGGCAATGCCTGGATATTTCGCGAACGCGCTGAGCTGGCCTAGTCCTTTCTCGGTCTCGAGAATTGCGTAAAAGCCTAGTACTTCTTGTATGTCGTGTTCCAGGATAAGCTGGTGAATTCAGTCAAGACTGGCGAGGCCAAAAAAGAAGGCTGAGGCCCCTGTGCTGGCTTTGCCTGTTGGGGCTGAGCCTGAGGCTTAGGGGCCTGGGGTTGGGACAGGGGCGCCCAGGGGGCTGGAAGGGCCCACCCGGGTTGAGGTGCGCGCCGTGCAGAGAGTGCCGCGTGAGACGCGGGTGAGGGCGTTGCCGGGGCGTGAGAGACGCCCGGCAGGCGCGGAAAGGCCTGCATAGACATGGGAGGTGGAGGCGGAGGGCGGGCAGCGGCTACAGGCGCCTTGGGCGCCTGTCTTGCTTGACGAGGGCGTTGAATGCGCGGCGCGCGGGGGCAGCCGCGATAATTCGCGGCATGTCCCGCGTTACCGCACAACACGCAACTGGGGGGTTCAGGGGTGTTGGGTATATGCCCGCACTCCTTTGTGGAATGATCACCTAGGCACTCGACGCACCTAGGACGGAGGTGACAGTTACGCGCCGTGTGGCCGTAACTCTGGCAGTTGTGACACTGCGACGGAGTATGGGTTTTTCGGGGAGGCTCAACGGTGATGCCGTTGAGGTTACAAACGAAGGTCAGGCTAAATATAGCCTTACCCTCCTGAGAGCGGTCTAGGAAGACCAAGACCATTTTGTAAGGGGCTCGAGTTTGTGGGTGGTACATTCGATGTACCTCTCTAACCGGGAAATTTTGCTCCTTAAGGGAGGCAGTCACGTCCTCGACCGAGATCTCGGCCGGAATGCGACGAATCACTACACGAAGGAGGCGTTCCTCCTCGAGAGTGAAGGTGAAGTAATCCAACTTGGCTTCCCGGAGGAATTTAGTCAGCTGTCGAAAGTCGTTAACCGAGGGGACCTTAACCTGGATTCCCGCCGGGGTATTAAGGGCGGACGTATAATTATTTTTTTGACTTTTTAAACTATTCGAAATGGACGTCCACTTGGACTTGTCCTGTATAGTAACCGGAGGCGGTGCGCGGCGTTTATTGGTCGCCGCTGCGGAGTCCATAGCGCCAACTTGCGAGAGTGAGACGGGAGAGTGAGTCTGTTCAAGAGCGGTATAACCGTGACGGGCGCCCTAGCCGAACTATTTTTTCTACCGGCCGTTCGGTACCCGGGTCCGAGTCGGAGGAAAGCGATCCACGGCGAGGGCGCCTCCGATATGTAACGGCTTTGAAGTCATCGTTGTCTTGCGCAGAAGGCGCGGAGGGTGCGGTAATTGCGAGCGTGAGAGATGCGGCAGGCGCGACCGTGTCTAACTCATTTTCGGAGCCTGCCTCCGAGCTGGAACTCAGCAACTATCCTCTATCCGCCTCGTTCAGCGGTGACTCCGGTGAGTCCGAGATCTCACATGTATCAGCAACTGCCATACGGGGCACATACTGAATGTTATCCGTGAACGGGAGACAATGACGCGCAAGAATGGCGTCGACAACGCTTTCGTCAGCTCCATACGCTAATAAGTTTTTGTGGAGTCCTAACACGAAATCGTTTTTGAGAGCCATTCCGTGGCTAGAGGGGGACGCGAACCAACCTCCCTGCCTTAAGGGCTGCTGGGCCAGCAGCTGAAAAGACAGCTGCGGCAAAAACCAGGACGCCCCCGAGCAATATGCCGGTGCCGATCCCCTGCCCCGCTCCCTGTCCATCCTCCCTTCCGGCTCCATCGGAGCGGGAAAAGGAAGGATGGACGACAGTGGTGCGGCGGGGGAAGAAAAAGTCGGGGAAGGCTGCCTCAGCGAAGGCCGCCACTGTCCCGTCGCCGGCCGTAGGCCCCAAAACAATTGTGGCCGGGGCCAAACCCAAGAAGAAGAGGGCGAAAAACAAGCTCACCCCCCCTCGAACGTCTGCCGTGATGGTGACGCTGCGGCCGGAGGCGGAAGAGAGGGGGGTGACTTATAAGGACGCCCTCCTTAAGGCGAGGACGGAGGTGTCGCTCAGCGAGTGCGGCATCTCCGGCCTCCGAGTACGCACGAGCGCCACCGGGGCCAAAATCCTGAGGATCCCAGGTGCGTTGGCCCCGGAACAAGCTGACAAGCTGGCGACGAGAGTGCGGACAGTGCTGGAAGGCCTGGCCACGGTCGTGCGGCCTACAAAGAGGGTGGATATCCGAGTCGTCGGAATAGACGACTCGGTATCGCAGGAAGAGGCCGTAGAGGCCGTGGCCACGGCGGGGGGATGCGAGCCCACCGACATGAAAGCGGGCCCGCTTCGCACACGACCGGGAGGGTTAAGCTCTCTATTTGTGACCCTCCCCCTTGAAGCGGCCCGAAAACTGGTCGGGGCAGGCCGTCTCCTAATCGGCTGGAGTTCGGCCCGAGTCCATCTGCTGGAGGGTAGACCTCTTAGGTGCTACCGCTGCATGGGCTTGGGCCACACCCGGCCGATGTGCCCATCAGAGGTGGCGAGAGGTACGGTCTGCTACCGTTGCGGTGCAGAAGGACACCACGCAGGCACCTGCACAGTGGCGAAGCCAAGATGCGGTGTCTGCGCGGATGCTGGAATACCGGCAGAACATGTCATGGGGGGGCGACAGTGTAAGCCCCCCTCTGTAAAGGGGAAAGCGCGCCTCCTTAAGGAGGTGCATGCGGAGGTAGCTGCTATGGACCATTAATGGACTACATCCATAGCAGCTACCTCCAGGGAAACCTAA
>JACEII010001441.1:6399-16957 GCA_014332785.1 Antheraea mylitta | reverse complement strand
AAGTACTACAATCATGTTTGTGTACCTGTTTCTTATTATAACTGTAAGGTATTTTGTTTTGTTGTATTATGTTTTGACAAGTTTTCTAAGAATATTTGTAATAACACATTTCAAAATTCATCTACCGTTTTATTATCGAAGTGCAAAACTGCCGTGGATGCTTCAAACAGTGAACGAAAGTGAACCGTCACGGTTGGTTAAGTGATCTATTGAATCGTGTATACTACTCGAATTATCATAAACTATATCGGTGTTATTAGGAAATAGTTAATTACGTATTAAATACGTGCTTTAAATAGGTTTTGTACTAAATGTATTGCGCTCGCCCGAGGCAAATTCATGTTATCTTTTTTTCGCAAGTGGTGGGAATAGGCCGTCAAATTTGTTTAAAATCATTTGACGCTTGCGGTGTTTATTATACGGAGAAATGTGGACTGTATATTGTGAGGGCAAGGGTATTAAAGGATATATGCTCAATCGCAGGATCCAAAGGTATATAATCGTTTGAGCTTGGTAACAGAAACATACACACTTACTTGGCATATATAGTGGGTCCATTCACTGGTTTCAGAGCTGCGGCGATGAAGAAACTCTTTATCCAAAATACAGAGCGTTCACGGATTTCTCGCGGCACAAACACTAAACACTCCGACGCTTATGCTAATATGTCTGCTCATATAACAGTCACTCTGGCGCGTACGTTAATAGAATGGCGATGCTTACGTGACTGACGCGTGTGTTAAATGGCGATGCGGACGAACCAACGGCCTCTAGCGTTATGCTGAGAAGTGGAAAGGTGTGGGGGGGGGGGATAGGAATTGCCGCCGTGGAAACAACAAAACTAGATAAAATAACTACCAGCAAGTCTAATCTAACCAAAGCGAGACAAAAGAGCAAGATTGCGATCATTGGCGAGCGCGGTGCATTTAAAACGTAACCTTTTTAAAAGAAGTATTTAATACGTATATAAGTTTTTTGTAATAACACCGTTACATTTTACATAATAACTAAATAATATATAGCCTATAGCTTTCCTCGATAAAAGAGCTATCTAACACACAAATAATTTTTATAATCGGCCCAGATGTTCCTAATATTAGCGCGTACAACCTACTAAACAAAGCTGCCCAATTTTATAAATATCTTTTGAAATATCCAACCTACGCACAAGTGTAGTATATCGGTGTGTTCGTCTCGACACGGGCTACACTATTAGATATATTGAATATATAAAATAAACACGTAACACAGCTAAAAACTCGGAAAACTGTATTTTTTCAAAATTTTCCATAGAAAAACTTAAATTTTTACAAAGTTTTACGTAAATTTCACACTTTTTGGATAGCATCAGATCCGGAGCGTGACCCCTCGCTCGCCGCATCCGTCGGAAAAGCCGAGAGACGCTCCCGCGATCTGAAACATAAAATTTTTATTAGAAATAGAAAAATCTAAATTTTCCGCAAACTTACCAAGTTTTCATCCAGATTCCGTTGTAGTGGAGTGGGAGTACCACCCCTCATGCGCCACACCCGTCGGCACCGTCCAGGGAACACGCCGGGATCTGGAAAAATCAAAGGTTTTTACGCCCGCCACACCCATTTTTCTTGATTGGGTAGGTGGACTTTGCTATTCGGAGGAAAAATTTTTCGTATATCCGGTGATTTTTGAGACGTAACGTGTAGTACACGATAAAAACAAAAGAAAAAAGTAGGGGGACAATCAGCTAAAAGCTAAATTGTCAGACCTGGGCAGCTTTCTAGTTTTAAGACGAACATAGTTCATAACTATTCTAAAATATAAAATTTTTACAATTGATTCAGTCTATTTTGGGTAGACTAGTATTTTAGTGACGTAATTAGATTAGTGACGAATTTTGTGTATAAAGAATACACCGAAGGGACGATAAAAATTGAAGACAAATATTTATAAACAAATATTAACAGATTGGAATAAAAGACGATTAAGAATCATTTTAAATAGAATTAATTAGTTAAGACAGATCCTATATATTTACAATTCGGGCTGTAGGATATAAATTAGAGTAAGTAGGAAATTATATACAACTTATACAATTTTAAATATACAATTTTATAATTTACAAATATTTACACAACTATTTACACTTAATATACTAATAATTATACAGTTTTAATTAATGTGTTCGACTGCTGGGCTTAGCAGAGCGAAAAAAGAGGAGCGAAAGAAGTCCCTTTCTAACAAAGAACCAAGTGATACAAATAAGCAAAGTAATGAACTAACGGCAGAGATGGAAAGCACACTAAGTATAAAAAACCTAGCAAAAAGTATTTTCCAAGAATCGAAATTAATGATAAAACAGTCTGGAAATCTAAAAACATCTATTAAAGAAGGGGTGGGTAAAAATTTAGAGAGTATGTACCAAATTGTGACAGACCTAATAGACAGGATAAATAACTTCGACCTGGATTTGCAGATAGAACTTCAGAAAAGAGAGATTAAACATTCGGAGAAGATGGCTTTAGTGTGCGAGAATTTGAACAAAAAGGAGGAAAAGATGTTGGATATAAAGGTCTTAAGAGATAGTAAAGATGCTGAAAGAAGAAGCTAGAGGAATACATAATAAATTAAATGAAACAGCTAGGGATATAGGGAATATAAACAAGGGGCTTCAGGAAATAAGGGATAGATTAGGGAAAATAGAGGAGATAGTACTAAACAAAAACACAGTGGATGTGACAGAGCAGGAGAGAGTGATGGAGAGGACAGGGACGAAGATCAAGATACCGGAATCATTCCACTCCCTCATTATCTCCTCAAAGTCGGAAATAGACACGAGTGGGGAGGTCGTAGATAAGATAAGAGCAGCAGGCGAGCCGAAAAAGACAGGGTTATGCATCGACAGGATACGGAAGGTGAAGGATCAGAGAGTGGTTCTGGGGTTCAGTGACAGGGAGGAAGCGAAAAAGGTCAGGCAGAAAATTACGTTGAAGGACCCCTCATTAAGGATAGAGGACGCCAGGAACAAGGATCCCCTGATAATCCTCAGGGATGTCCTGAATGTCAACACGGACGAGGAGGTACTGGACCTTTTACAGAAGCAAAATAAAGCGCTCCTCAAAGACATTGCTAAGGAGGACTTCAGAACAAGCATCAGGTACAGGAGGAAGACCAGGAATCCGCACTCAAACCATATCGTNAAAGCGCTCCTCAAGGACATTGCTAAGGAGGACTTCAGAGCAAGTATCAGGTACAGGAGGAAGACTAGGAATCCGCACTCAAACCATATCGTGCTCCAGGTGTCGCCGCAGGTGTGGGGGAGGCTGACCACAGCCGGGAAGGTCTATATAGACCTGCAACGGCTAGTGGTTGAGGATCAGTCGCCCCTCATACAGTGCTCGCGGTGCCTGGGGTACGGTCATGGGAGAAAATACTGCCAGGAGACGGAAGACAGGTGCAGTCATTGTGGTGGCCATCACAAAAGAGAGGCGTGTGAGGCCTACAAGCAACACACCACCGCGGTTTGCTGGAACTGCCATATGGCCAAAGCAGAGAACACAAACCACAATGCTTTCCACATAGACTGCCCTGTACGTAAGAAGTGGGATATGCTGGCACGTCAGAGTGTAGCATACTGCTGAAGGACCCCCAAACTGGCTCCTAAAAAACACGGAATGGGCTACCGAGCAAGATGGCCAAAAGACAATCTTTTTGGAAGGAATGCATCAGTACGTCAAAGGAGAGCAGAACATCTGGCCAGTGAAGCCGCGATAAAAGGAGAGGACCCAAAAGATGACCCTACTATTCGACCCAGACCCAACCAACCAGACCCAAAATCGTGAGCGGAAAAGTAGAGTAACAATTAGCAAAACGGAAACAGAGGGAAGGATCCCTCCTCCCGGATGCCGATTGATGTCAACTGAGGTGGGAGGGATCAGCTAGTTACTAAGCTGATAGATAGATAGTTATGACAAAGATGTAGGCCGATCCAAACTGAGAGTAATTGTCTAAAAAACACCGAAACGCTCGGTGCCCATGGAGTAAAATTGGTAAAACAAAGAAATTTAAAGAGAAAATAAATGCAGATTTTTGGATATACAGTTATGGATATGGATATATATAAAATATATACATAAACATAGAGACTCGTAAAAATTTAAACAAAAAAGTAGAATCATAAAAATAAATTTCGCAAACAAAACCAATAAGTAAAATTAGACATTCCAATCTAAAGTTATTAAACATAGAATAAATAGAATAAGCAACCAAGATGGAAATCACATAAATGGATAAAAGTAAGACTGAGTAAACGACAAAAAAGTAGACTAAAAAGACATCATATAGAATGGAAAAGAAGAAAATTACATAGAATAAGTAAACAGATCAACTAAAAGATAGAAAATAGCAAATAAATTTTGGAACTTAATAAAACACCTTCCGAAACAAACTAAGTCAGATGCAAAAAGTCTCTGCCTACCACAGTAGAGGTACCCTGCAGACTGGAGGAAAATGCTCCGGTCACAAAAAAAAAAAAAAAAAATATCACGAGATGACCCTTAGAAAATTTTTCGAAAATCTCAAATTTCTGTCGGTTCTTAAAGTTTCTCCAACTAGTATCGTATATCGTTACATCCGTCTCGATATCCTCTATTAGATCCTGCAATCGTATTTTATACGTTTTATACAAATTTTTTCGATTTTAGTCGAAAAACTTCAAATTTTTCGTTAATTTTACACTCTTTGTACCGTAACTCTGTGAAATTCTTATAAAATTATATAGTTTCTGTTATCGTCAGATAGGGAGCGATCCCCTCTACGAAACCTCATACCAGGTTTAGCCTCCTGGTCCACCACCTTCGAATATTTTTGAAACACCTGTTAAAAATCCAGTTTTTCGTCCGAAACCCACGTATCTCTACCTACCCCCTGTTGTTTTCGCCGTGACTATATAGAGTCTGTTCCCCTCCAAGTGCCCCGTGCCGCTAACCCGGTCCGGCGGTATACCTGCAACAGAAAAACACAATTTTATAGTAAAATTTTATTAAAATAACAGTTTTTCCTCAACTTTTTGAAATTCTTCCACCACCCTGCACCAGTTTTTCGCATCTTCAGATCCGTCTCGACGAGACGAATCCGTAGACACCACACAAGTGCACCATCATAGTATCCGTCTGCCGTTAATTCCGAAAAAGCTCAAAAAATTCAAAACGAGTTGCACCTAAGCGAAGACAGAACAGATACAAAACATTTAATATCTCCGAGCCTACAAACAGTAAATTAAAAATTTCTTCACATTTGTGTTCCAAATTCCTTTACACACAAAAAATCAACAGGAACCAGAAAAAATTGAAATAAAAGTAATAATTAAAAATCATACAGATAAGTCTCCAGTTTCACCCCAACAACCAAATACTATATAAATTTCACCTTTACAACAGTCAAAAAGGCACAAAAAGTAGTTACAGATACTTGAACTCGAACCCAGTACCTATCATCCAAACAGTACAAGTTTTACGACACGTCCACTATCAAATCAGCTGGACTAGTGGAGTTGAGAGTTCGACAGTAAATTCTGCAGACGATTGGGTAATATCTCATCGTAATATACTTTTATATTCTAACAAGTAATAAGTAATAGTAGTCAGTACCAAACACAATGGACCCTTCACCCCCGAAAATGGTTAAATCACAGTCGAAGACGGTCAAGGAAGTAGTCCCCCCGCTTCCTGTGTACGCCAAGGAGGTCACCGACGCGGCCTCTTACAACAGAATCACAGATATACTCCACGACTTCATTGAGGAAAAGATGAATGAAGGTAAAAGCCTCACGGCTATAAACAAAAAACTTATACTCATAGCGAATACCCAACTTAGAGAAGCCAGAAATATTAAAAACCTAATAGACGCACAAAATACAAATTCACCGACCCTTACCAAAGAAGTAATAGAAACTATATCAGACGTGGTAACGGAACGGGTATCGGAACGACTAACTTCTGATATAAATAAGTTGAAACATACAATAGAAAATCACAATACAGGCAATATCCTAAAGGAGGGCACTTACGCCAATGTGGCCTCTTCATCCATCCCCCCCCCCATCAAAATAGACAAAAGTTAACAGTGTATCAGGAAAACCACACCTTGATAATATCATCCAAATCCGAAAAAGATACCAGCGGTGAAGTTATAAAAAAGGTGAGCGCAGCAACAAACGCGATAAATACAGGCCTAAGGGTAGATAGCGTCCGGAAAGCCAGGGACCAGAAAGTGGTTCTTGGCTATAAGAGTAAAGAAGAAGCCAGTAAAATGAGCAAGAAACTCTCCGAAACTGACCCCACACTGCAAGTTCAAGAGGCTAAAAATAAAGACCCACAGGTAATAATCAAAGACGTAATAAGCGTCCATACGGATGAAGAAATACTTAGCCTGCTGAGGAAACAAAACAGCTCGACCCTGCAAGACATTCCTGAAGAGGAATACAGGGCGATTGTTAAGTACCGAAGGAAGGCCAGGAACACCCATACAAACCATGTAGTACTCCAGGTGTCGCCGAAGGTATGGGGGCGACTAACCACGGTCGGCAAAATCTATATCGACATACAGCGGGTCACAGTAGAGGACCAGTCGCCCCTCATCCAATGTACGAGATGCCTGGGGTACGGGCATGGAAAGAAGTTCTGCAAAGAGGACAAGGACAGCTGCAGTCACTGCGGGGAGGGCCATCGGAGGGAGGAGTGCCCGGTGTACAAGAACGAAGAGCCCCCAAAGTGCAAGAACTGTGTTCTCTGCAAGGAAACTAATACGGCACACAATGCTTTCGATAGAAACTGCTCCACGAGGCGTAGATGGGACAGGATAGCAAGGCAGAGCATAGCTTATTGCTAAAGTTGTCACAGTTTATAACAAAGTTTTAACGCCAAACACAAATAATACCACAACAGTCACAATCAGCTGTCTACAGTCTAACCTCCAAAGGAAGCAGTTGGCAATGGAGGAATTAATAATAGAAGCTAAAAAATAGGGTTCCACATTAGCACTAATACAAGAGCCATATACGGGAGCAGCAGGCATCGCAAAACAATACCCGGGAGTGAGAATGGTGCAGTACCAAGGAACGAAAGATAATCCTACAAAGGCGGCAATAGCAGTATTCAAAAATAACCTCCAATTAGAAATAGACCCATCACTTCAATCACAGAATATCGCAGTAACAACCCTTCTAACTAACAGAAAAAGAATCAGCATTATTTCAGTATACTTTGAAGACACCGCTCCCCTCACTCCATACCTAGACAGAATTAAAGAAATCAAACAGAAACTTAAAACCGATAAAATCCTAATTGGCGGCGACGTAAACGCGTGGTGTACCTGGTGGGGAAGTCTAAAAGACGACGACAGAGGAGAAGAGCTTTTAGGGACGCTCGAAGAAGAGGGCTTAAACATATTGAACCAGGGCACCAAACCAACATTCTACACAATAAGAGGTGGAAAAGTATTCCAAAGCCATGTCGACATAACTGTATGCAGCGACGCACTAATACCCATAGTAAGAAACTGGTACGTAAACGAAAGAGTAACAAGTTCAGACCATAACTGTATCCAATTTGAACTAGAAATAGTAAAAACGGACACAGAAAATAAAACAAACAGCACCACTAGAATATACCTAACAAATAAAGCAGACTGGGATAAATTCAGGGAAGAGATGGAGAATAAATTAACAGCAAATAATATTAACATAGAAGAAATAGAAACAACAAAACTGAAAGCAATAGTAGATAAATATATACAGAGCATAACGGAAGCTTGTAATAAAAGTATTCCACGTAAACAACCAAATAATAGACAAAATAAGAAAAACTTACCATGGTGGACGGCAGAAATCGAAGAACTAAAAAGAAGTGTAACCACAAAAAAGAGAAGAATACGCGTAGTAGCACCCTCCAGAAAGAAGTATGTCATCGAAGAGTACCTGAAAGAAAAAGAAAAATATGAACAGTTAGTTAGCAAAACGAAAACAGATAGCTGGAAGGGATACTGTGCCAGACAGGAAAAGGAAACATTCTGGGAAAATATATATAGAGTAATAAAGCAAACATCACCAAAGTACGAGGATATACTACTCAGAAAAGATAACAAGACCCTGACCCCTAAAGAATCAGTTGAACTACTAGCAGAAACATTCTTTCAACACGACAATACAGATAATGACACAGAGCAACAAAAAGAAATAAGAACAAAAGCCAAAGAAACAATGATTGAGAAAACAGAAGACACCGTAGACCCACCTTTCACAGAAACAGAGTTAAACTTCTCCATCAGTACATTTAAACTCAAAAAAGCGCCCGGCCCAGACGGATTCACAATTGATATATGTAAAGAAGCCATTAATACTGATAAAAAACTATTCCTGGGACTGATAAATAAATGTCTAGAACTAGCTTATTATCCGGAACAGTGGAAACAGGCAGCAATCATTACTCTAAGAAAACCCGGAAAAACAGAATACGATAACCCCAGATCCTACAGACCCATCGGACTCCTGTCAGTGATGGATAAAATAATGGAAAAAATGTTAATAAGAAGAATCAGATGGCATGTAGCACCAAAACTAAGCCCAAAGCAATATGGATTCACCCCACAGCGTAGTACGGAGGACTCACTCTCATGGTGTCATTGGACATAGAGGGAGCATTCGACTGTGCATGGTGGCCTGCATTAGAATGCCAGCTGATGGAATATAGATGCCCAATAAACCTAAGGAGATTAGTACGAAACTACTTAGAGGATAGAGAAGTGACAGTTCGATACGCAGGGGAAATATGTACCAGAAGAACAAGTAAGGGTTGTGTACAAGGCTCCATAAGCGGCCCATTATTTTGGAATATACTGCTTAACCCACTTTTAATAGAATTAACAGAACAAGGAATTTATAATCAAGCCTTTGCGGATGACATAGTGTTACTGTTTTCTGGAACAGAAATGCCATCCATACAAACAGAAGCAAATAGAATATTAAAATATGTAAACAACTGGGGAAAAACAAACAAATTGAAATTCGCCGCAAATAAAACCTACGCACAGATTATAACAAATAAGCTCAAATGGGAACCACCAAAACTAGAAATGGGAGGCACTGAAATTAAAATAGCAGAAGAAATCAAAATACTAGGTGTTACTATAGACAATAAAATTAACTTCAACAAACATATCTCTAACACATGCAGGAAATCAATCAATATTTACAAACAAGTCGCGAAAACGGCAAAAATTTCATGGGGTTTAAATCCAGAAATAATAAAAACCATATACATCTCAGTCATAGAACCTATAATTCTATACGCAGCAGGAGTATGGTACAGCGAAGCGGAGAAAATTAAAACAAGAAAACAACTATACTCAGTACAAAGAGGTTTCGGTCAAAAAATTGCAAAAACGTATCGGACAGTGTCAGTAAATGCAGCATTACTCCTAGCGGGAATACTACCACTGGACTTAAGAATAAAAGAGGCGGCCAAGATATACGAGATTAAAAGAGCGAAAACACTGGGCGGATTCTTCGCTGATAGAGAGGCAGAACTAAGAATAAGTTACTTGGAAGCACCACACCCAGCACAAATAAAAGATATAAACTACAAAATAATAGACGACCCAGCGGACATAACACAAGGAAAAGAAGAGAACCAAATACATATATTTACCGACGGAAGTAAAATCCAAAATAAAGTGGGAGCTGCCTATACAATATGGAAAGGAGACGCAGAGATAGCAAATAAAAAATTCAAACTGGAACAATTCTGTTCTGTTTTCCAAGCAGAACCATATGCGATTAACCAAGCGCTACTAACCACACAGAAATATACGAATATAAAAATTTACAGTGATTCAAAGTCTGCACTAGAAGCAATAAAAGATCAGCAAAACTACCATCCAATAGTATTTCAAACCCGGCAAAATATTATCCTACAGAGGCAAAAAGGCAAAAAAGTGGAATTAAACTGGATCAAAGCTCACATAGGAACTGCAGGAAATGAAAGGGCAGACGAGCTAGCTAAAAACGCAGCTCTGAAACTCAAAACAAAAGCCAACTACGACCGGTGCCCAATATCGACAATTAAATATGAAATAAGGCAAAATTCAAAATTAAAATGGAACGAAAGATACACAAGTGAAACACAAGCAGAAACAACGAAAATCTTTTTCCCAAAAATAGAATCCGCCTACAAAATTATAAAAGAAAATCGATTAGATCAAAACTTTATCCAGGTCATAACTGGTCACGGAGCATTTGGCGATTATCTACATCGCTTCAAATGTAAAGATGAACCAAGCTGTGTATGCGATAACGAGACAAACCAAACAGCAATCCACCTGCTACTCGACTGCCCAATGTTCGGAAAACACAGATACGAACTCGAACAGAAAATAGAAAAGAAAATAGAAAAAACAACAATACATGAGATAATGGAAAACGAAAATCACAGAATCGAACTTGGAAAATTATGCAACATCATTGTAAAAACATGCAAGAAGCTGAACAACTCAAAATAAAACACAAGATATAGAAAATAATGAAAAA
>JACEII010001438.1:0-14191 GCA_014332785.1 Antheraea mylitta | reverse complement strand
GTGACGTTCCCGTACTTTTAAAAGTTTTAAAATAAACTTCAACTAAGATTCTTTTTGTTGTTTATTAATATTTGTTTTGGTATTATTATGTATATTAAAGCTATTAAGCACATGATATAAGGGTATCACCTTTTATACATTCACCTGGTATAGTCCTTTTTAAATGAAATACTCAGCCATTTTTTTATCTCTTGCTCATTTAATTCATTTCATTGAGCGTGAAGGTGATCCTGAGTTTTAAATGAAAGATCATTTTAGACAGTCTTTTATTGAAAACGGCATTAATTACAACGTTAGGTGAAATCACAGTTGGCGTGAAACTTTTAGTGCAAAATAAATAAAACTTGACTTTACATCATATTGTACAGAGCTTCTAGGAAATATTTATTTTCAAACTTGGACCTGAATGATACGTTTTAATTTGTAGGATAAATTGTACGATAAATAGGCTCTGTACTGCCTAGAGTTGAAGTAGCTACGAATATCCAATACCAGGTTATTGAGATTGCAAGCGAGACGTTCTGAAGGACAGAAAGTGGGAATTACTCAAATATTTTATATGCTATAATGTATAAAAGATAAAAAAGATTACTGTGGATTATACTTAGGGAATAGATATATAGTCGTAGATTTTTTATTAACCTTTTGTGTAAAATAAATTAATACCATATTATTTTAATTTATCTCCTGCGTCAATCATTATCATCAATTGTAATCATTTTTACGTCTTGATACTGTAAATAAATAAATGTATTATTAAGCTAAGCCTCCCGGTGAAAATTATTTTGCACCTCTCATTGTCACCGAATCAAGGCATTATCTAACTGTGTATTTGTAAGATTAATGAAGTTTTATGTTAATTACAGTAATTATAGGTTCAGAGATAAATACGAAAAAGCGTGTACGTAGTTCGATTAACGTGCAAAAGTTAAAATATGTAATTCAATTACATTAATGAGAACTGTACTCGTTCTGTAACTAATACTAGAAAAGATTTAGAAATACATTATTATAGTTGTCAATAACATTACCATAAACGTCAGATTTGTTTTTACGCCACCTATCGTTCAATCTGCATACCATATTTGTCGCTGCATACAAATGCTGTTTGGTATATTTGTATAATCTATATTACAAATCTCTCAATATTAAATATTTCCTTTTATTTATTTTTTTCGACAATAGTTTTGAACTAGTTATACCTGTTAATTTATGATACATTTATATTGTGGCAACACTGTTCACTGTACATCCGTCGTCCATTGTGATTTGTGAAATGAAAATCGTAGCACGCATTATGTATGTCTTTTAATAAAGTGTTCAGTAAATTATATTTGTTTTGCTTTCCTAACATGGTAGCAAGGGTCCGTGGTTATGTTAGTTACATAGTTCAGAGAAAAGTAATAGTGCAAAAAATAAAAGGTGTAAAAAGATATTCGTATAATATAAAAAGGCGTGCAAGCACAAGACAAGATGGCGTTCATAAAGTACAACGAAATTTTAATTCCTGTGTTTGACGGGAGTGAATATCACAATTGGAAAGTGAGAATTCTTAAATTCTTACAAATGAAAAAATGTAAAGAAGTAGTTATGCGGGAAATGAGCGATAAAGGTAACGCAGTAGAATGGTAAGAAAAGGACGTACAAGCAACAAATTTTATTTACGGCGCCATTTCCAATAAGCAACTTGAATATATCAGCAGCTTGAGTTCTGCATATACAATAATGTGTAAATTTGATGAAATGTACTTAAAAAAATCCACGTCGTTACAAATAATCTGTAGAAACAATTCAGAAATGATAAAGCTTCAGAATTATGCTGACGTAAATGAATATTTCGATGAATTCCAAAAATCTTATAATGAATTGAAACAACCTAGTGCGATACTTACAGAACAGGAAAAATTAAATTATATGATAAAATCCTTACCGAAAAGTTACAATTATATAGGAGATCTTATAGATGTGCTACCAGAAAAGGACAGAACTGTGGACTTCCTAAAAGGTAAAATAAAAATGAAAAGCTTGGAAGAAATGAATAATGTGTCAGAGAAACAAGAATCCATTGTTAAGTCAAATGCTTTTAGAGTTGGTACTAATAATAAAATATCTTTATCTCAAAATGTATGTTTTATATGTGGAAAACCTGGACACAAGAAAAAAACTTGCTGTTACAGAAATTTATGTAATAGTCAAGGTTATTCAAACTAACGAGGACATACCTTTAATCGTCGTGGTCGTGGTGTTTTTAATCACATCCGTGGTAGTAGAGGAAATATGCAACATATATCAAATAAATCAGGAGATAATTTCTATACTATAGTAAATAATATGACAACTGCTAGTGAAAATAATATGTCAAATGAAGGAAAAATAAATTGGTAATTAGATAGTGGATGTACAGACCACATAATAAATACAGATATATATTATGATACACAGGACATACTAAAGAAAGCTATAAAAGTTAAAATCGGTGATGGTAGAATATTGAAGGCTACTAAAGTTGGTAATATAACAGTTTATTTTTCAGTATTTGGCAGGAAGTCTATAGTTACCATAAATAATGTATTTTATGTAAAAGAAATGAAAGCAAACTTACTTAGCTACTCAAAAATTACTGATAAGCATTCGATTATCTCAAAAGGGTTATATACAAATATTTATAACAAGGAAAAGAAACTAGTTGCTACAGCAAAGAAAGAAGATGGATTATGATGATTTCAGTAAATAATATTCAAACAAATGTGACTAAAAGTGAACTAACTCTGAAAGAAAAATTACATAGAACGCTCGGGCATGTAAACTTCAAACAATTAGATTTTATGTGTAAAAATGAATTACTTCAAGGTATGCCAAAGAAATTGGATACTAACTAGTTAAAGTGTGCTATTTGTATTGAAAATAAAATGCATAACTTACCGTTTAATAATAACAGAAGAAGAGCTAATGATATACTGGAAATAGTGCATAGTGATTTAAATGGACCACATAATACATCAGGATTTCATGGTGAAGAATACTTTTTAAGTTTTATTGATGACTACAGTAAATTGGCTAGAGTTTATTGTCTCCAGTCTAAAGATCAAGTTTATGAATACTTTGTAGAATATGTTAATGAAGTACAAAATATAACAGGAAAAATGATAAAGGAATTAAGGTGTGACAATGGTAAAGAATATATGAACTCAAAGATGTTTGAATTTGCTAGAGAGAAAGGTATAATAATAAAGCCATGCCCGGCATATGTTCACGAGTTGAACGGTACTGCAGAACGATATAATAGGTCAATCTTGGACACAGCAAGATGTCTTTTGGCAGAAGCAAAGGTTGATAGGTCTTACTGGCCAGAAGTGATAAAAGCTGCCACATATTTAAAAAACCATACTCTAACAAATACAATAGAGAAGAAAACACCATGTGAAATATTTTTCAAAATAAAACCTTCAATAGAAAACTTAAAAATGTATGGGAGTAGAGTATTTGTCAAAATACCAGAAGAAAAACGAAAATCTAAATGGGACAAAAAGGCAGATCTAGGAATTTTACTCGGATATACTGAAGTAGGATACAGAGTATTAATAAATAACAAGATAGTGGTTGCTCGACATGTTGACATTATTGAAGAAAATATAAAATGTACTGGATTTAAAGATGAAAATATTGATGAGACAGAAAATATTGAAAAACAGGAGGAAAAGATACAAACAGAAGAAGAAAAATTATATGAATCAAGTTATGAGAAAAATGAAATGAATTCTATAAATCAGAATGAAAGACGTCCAAAGAGACTGAGAAAGGTTCCGGTCAGATTTGATGAAGAATTTGGTTACTACAGCATAACGGTTAATTATTGTGATTCTATTCCAGATACTTTTCAGGAGGCTACAACATGTGAAGATGCTCAGAAGTGGACTGATGCAATGGACAAATGGATAAAAAGTTTGGTTCAAAATAATACTTACCTAAACCGATAAACCGAACAATAAGAAGGTAATAGATGTTAAATGGGTATATAAGAAAAAAACTGATGAATTGTATAAGGCGAGGTTAGTTGTTAGAGGTTTTCAGGAGACAGATACTGTTGATAACACTTATTCCCCTGTTGCACAAATACAAACTTTGAAAATATTGTTAATCGTTTTGTTGTCAATATAGTATTGATATTCATCAAATGGATGTTGAGACTGCATTCTTAAATAGTCATGTATTATCTGAAGTTTATGTTAATCAGCCACAAGGTTATGAAGATGGTAGTGATAAAGTTTATAGATTGCATAAAGCATTGTATGGTTTAAAAGAAAGTTCTTGATGTTGGTATGAGTGTTTTAATGAGTTTGTTAAAGATCTTTGTTTTTATAGAAGTAAATATGATAATTATCTTTATGTTAAAACATTAAAAAATTTAAGCGTTTATATTTTATTGTTTGTAGATGGTCTCTTAATTTGTGGTAAAGATAAAAACATGTTAACTGAAACTAAAAATCAGTTATGTAAGAAATTTAAAATGAAAGACTTGGGTAAAGTTAAAAGGTATATAGGTGTTGATATAAGTTATGATTATAAAATATGTAACTCAATGACCTTAACCTATATAGAATCACTTGTAAAATATGGTATTGAGAACTCAAAATTATATAAGACTCCAATGGAAATTAATCTGAAATTAAATAAATGTGAAGTTAACGAAAATGTTAAATATAGAAATTTAATAGGTGTTCTTTTGTATATAAGCTCTGGTACTAGACCAGATATTTCTTTTAGTGTAAACTAACTTAGCAGATTCCAAAATTGTTATGATGAGACACATTATAAGTATGCTTTGCGCGTTTTAAAGTATTTGTATTTTACTAGAGATTTGAAGTTAACTTACCATAAAAATAGCTACACTGATATTATTGCTTGTTATGTTGATGCTGATTGGGCAGGTGTTGTTGTAGACTGAAAGTCTACTACTGGCTTTGTTGTTAGATTATTTGGTAATGTAATATTTTGGAAGTCTAAAAAGCAATGTAGTATTACAAAGTCTTCTACTTTCGCTAAGTATATTGCTTTGTCACAGGCAGTGACAGAAGCTGTTTTTATTCTCAACATAATTAATGATGTATTCTTTAAAATAAATGAGCCAATTAAAATATATGAAGATAACTCTGGAGCATTGGCTATTGCTAGATTTGGTAACTTTACTAAGAACTCTAAACATATTGAAGTACATTATCATTTTGTCAATGAATATTGTTTAAATAAAATAATAGATATTGTTAAAGTAAATTCTGAAGATAACATTGCTGATATTCTTACTAAATCTTTAGGAACAGTAAAATTTGTAAAATTTAGAAAAATGTTAAATGTAATTTAAGTAATTATTTAAGCTTGTTAGTTTATGAAACTGTAATAATATAAATGTAAGGAGGCGTGTTAATTTATGATACATTTATATTGTGGCAACACTGTTCATTGTACATCCGTCGTCCATTGTGATTTGTGAAATGAAAATCGTAGCACGCATTATGTATGTCCTAATAAAGTGTTCAGTAAATTATATTTGTCTTGCTTTCCTAACAATACTAACTATTAACGTTACTGTGTGTAGGTGTTAGAACTATCAATATAAGAATCCCGAAGCTTTGAATGATGAATGTCCCATTAATAATGAAGCGAGTGTAAACGGTTTAGGATCTAATGTCCGAGTCATTATATATCATGTGATAATCTTCGTACATATCCATTCGATCTCTTGGGCTTGATGGAGAAGAACTCCGCTATTGAATCGTTCGATAATTTTGTCAAATATGTAATTGCTAATATTAAGACATTTAACGGACTTTGAAATAACCACGAGTCTCTGACTGACTAAATCACGGCTGATCTTGGTGACTTTTAAGTTATGCTCATGCAACACGGCAAGGAAATGTGTAATAAATTTTATTAAATTGCGATCACCTTTCTCTCCCTTTATGTTGCATATTCCAGTGTTTCCCAAACCTTTTAGGTCATGCCCCACTTTAACATTTGTAATTTTTATGCCCCCATATATAATTATCAACATTTAAAAATTATTTTGTTCCTTTAAAAAATACAAATGATAAGTCTTACAAAGAAGTCACTATGATATTGTTATCAAAACAACGTAAGTAAAATTTCAAAACGTATAATGAAAAACTTACTTGATTTGACGACTCTAATTACCAAATTGATATTTTGGTAACGTCAAACAAAGTTATACATAATAATTATCTACAGCATTTTTTTTAAGAATTGCCTTCTTGTTAAATTTGTCACCGATATCTAGAATTGCATTTAAATAACCCAAAGCGAAGGGGTTAAAGTCGTGTCGAGTCCATTTTTAAATTGCCCCCTGAACTATCATGTTGCCCCCGTGGGGCGTGGGCCCCAAGATATATCTTTTCCTTCTCAACAATTCAATTAAGGCAACTTGATTATACAGCAACGTTGTGCTAAATTTATTTGCAGAAAACTTAGAGACATAGTAACACTTTGATAAGGCGATCATACACACGCATTGTGTCCGATAAAAACGCATGTAAGTTATCTTGAAAAAAAACGCCAGCAAATAATGAATATTGCGTCAGGAACTTCGTTTAATAAATAAGTTTTAAGCCTTTAAGAATTGTGATAATTTTAAGATAAAATTATCACAATTCCAATTCATAATTTTGTTATATAACGTGTTATGTTTCAGTCTCTCTCATCAATGCAAGTCAACGTTATGTGAAATAACTTCTCGTGAATTCTTTATATATAAACTAGTTGTTATCCGCGGCTCCGCACGCGTTTTTTATTGTATTAAATAAATGGAAAATTGTGAGTAGATGTGTAAATTATAGAAATGCTCTTTCAAAAATATTTGTAAGTACGACACGCACGTCATCTACTGTGACATGTAACGTGTACATTAGATATGTAAATACTAACAGTGTGTCGAAAGGGATGGGATTCATAATCAGCAACATACCTGGAACTTTAAACTACTATATACCACTCTCAGTGCTCACTTACACTATATAAGTGATGAAAATTTTAAGCTATACATTATCGAGCAATATGTGTTCAATCTTTTATTATATAGATATAATATGACCATATTGTCGATATAATTCTGTTATTATTATTCGTTGCAATAATTAAATTACATACTAACATATGAGTTTCAATTATATTTATTCTTGGCGTCCAGTACAGCGCACGTCTCACGCGCATGGTTACAGTGAACAACAATAACGTAGAATAAACTTTTTAAACAGGAACATAAAATAAACTTTTGAAATGTTTGCGATAGATACCACGTTACCATGACAACGTAAAATCAAAAACTGGAAACAAAAGTAACGCTGAATAAACTTTTGTTTGGGAATTTTTGGCGGATTTTTAGTCTGTTATATAGTGGATTTTATATTTTATTCATAATCTTGTGTTATTTGACTCTATATTTTGTAAATTTGGTGGTGTTTTACGCAATATAGTTAGTTTATTGTGCATAAGTGAAGTGAATGGAAAATAATACCACGGAGCATGAAATTCTAAGATGCCACAAAAACTCCCTGGAAGGTTCTAATAAGAGATCCACCATCTTGTTAGATTATTGACTCACACGACGCAATATTGAAGTGATTGCACGACGCTTGTAATGTTATTGACTACGTGACAATGGCGGTAATAATCTGAAAGATCAATTGCCAAAAATAAAGTAAAAAAAACTCTGAAAATGTTTGCGATAGAAAGTTACCACGCTACCATGGCATCGTATATAATACGCGAACACGCTGCGGAAGCTTTCAAAATAGCTCGATTTTGAGACATTCTTCATTGGTGCTCCGCTCCTATTGGTTTAAACGTGATGATATATAGCCTATAGCCTTCCTCGATAAATGAGCTACCTAAAACCGAAAGATTTTTTTAAAATCGTACCGGTAGTACTTCAGATTAGCGCGTTCAACCATACAAACAAATAAAAATAAAAGAAAATAGTTTGATACATTTTTCTCCTGTATTTTTATAAACGATTTCTATTACAATAACAATTATATTATAACTAAGACATATCTATATACGTACACTTAACTCGAATTATTGTATAGTTATGTAATTAAAAATAAAATAAAGGATGCCTGAAGATATTTAATAGCAATGTTTTATTTACCTCTTTTGCTAATTAAAATTAAACAAAGCCGAAGCTAGTTCGTCATTGAACTTTTTAAATAGATTTATTGGATTCGCATCAAACTTATCTATTTACAAGGTACTAGGTCCTACCCGTGACTTCTTCCGCGTAGAATAGTTACTTTGGGCTAGCGTTAGCACTCAGCAGAAGCTCTCAAGAGGAAAGAAATCCCGATTTTGAAATATTTTTCGTCCGGTCTTTTTGAGAGCTTCCGCTACGTGTTTGTGGGTGGTAGAGCCACGCTGAATCTATTATTTTGTTTCTGATGCTGAAAAAAAGCTGAAGCTATTATATTGTTTCAAGATGAATGGGTTGGCTCGTCCGGGGTAGTACCTCTCTCTCATAGAAAACCGACGTGAAGTAACAGTAATTGCATTGTTGCATTTCGTTCGGTCAGTGAGAGCGCCGGAGGCCCACCTCTCCTCTTCCCCTATCCCCTTCCCCCATACACAGGCTGGCAAAGCACTTGCTACTCCCCTGGTTTTGTTAGTGTGTATGGACGGCGGTTATCACTTAGCATCAGGTGACGCACCCGTTCGTTTGCCTCCTATGATGTACAAAGAAAACTATTCCACGCGAAGTCGTGGGCAGAAGCTGATTTTAAATAAAACTACAAGAATAAAACACCACATAGATATTTGTATTACTTCGTTTAATATAATTTAATCACAATAATAATATAATATACAATATTATTATAGAATATGTATTATTGTAATTACGATGAACAATATATTGACTCATATTAACTTATAATCTGGGGAAATGTAATTAAATAAGATGTCCTATAAATTCATTGTAATCTCTACATTACTAAAATTAGATGAGTATGAATTGTCGCCAAATTTAAGAACATTAAGTAAACTATACAATTAAATCTAATCCAATAATGCATCCACGTTGGCATCCCTAATTATGTTTTTCTAGCTACCCAACCTGGGTGTTTACAAAGCGATGTACCTACAAACGAGTTCGCCGACCTGGGAACTGATGGCGTGTTCACATGCTGTCACAGATAATTCGCAAACAGAGAGAATAGTTTATCGCGACTAGACAAACACAAAGACATGGCAAAGGACTAACCACAGATCACGCCACCATGGTCTAGGGGTAAATTTCGCTCCCGCACATCAGATTAGGCACCCCTCGGCAGCGGCTCAAGTCTAGGTTCGATCCCTCGGCAGGGAGCCCTTGAGTGCGTTACTTGCGCGATACAGTGACACAAAAATTTACATCACTGCTGCAACACCACACGATCACCCCCACACACGTGCACGCCGACACGCTTACACATGGAAGTGGAAGGGTTTTATTTTTTTTTTCCTTATCGAACTGAAAAAACTCAAATTTTCCGATAAAAACATATATGGAGGGGTTGTTGAGACGTGTATGCTTGGTACACATATAAGTTTCAACAACTCATACATATATGAATAGTTAGCTAGGTTAGCTAAGATAGGTCTCGATTTTGCATGCAACAGGCAACAGCCAAGCCGAGGTGTGCCGTGCACCCTTGAGCTGGTTGCCAAAATAAAATCGGCTGAGTGCCTTAAGCGCTCGCCTTAGTAGTTCGGTGAAGCTGTTAAGACATTGCTAGGTCAATAGCGTAGTCAGTTCGAAAAAAAAAAAGCTGAAGCTATAACTCGTTGCAACATGAATGGGTCGGCTCGTCCGGGGTAATACCGTCCTCTCACAGAATACCGACGTGAAATGACAGTGCTTGCATTATTGCGTTTCGTTCGGTCAGTGACAATGCTAGGTAGGGGATCGAACCTAGGCTTGAGCCGCGGCCGTGGGAGGCCTAATCGGGTTATAGCTTCAGCGTGGCTCTACCACCTTATCTATACTAATATTATAAAGAGGTAAAGTTTGTGAGTTTCTGACGTTGTGACGTTGTAGGGGGTAATCTCAGGAACTACTGGTCAGATTTGAATAATTCTTTCAATGTTATATAGCTCATTCATCGAGAATGGTTATAGGCTATATATCATCACGCTAAGACCAATAGGAGCGGAGCACAGATGAAAAATGTTTCAAAATCGGGATGTTTTTTCCTTTTGAGAAGTGCTTCGTGTTCGTGTTAGTGTATCTATTCCACGCGAACAAAGTCGCGGGCAGAGGCTAGTAATGTTTAATAAGGTATAATAATGTATAATAATAATTATAGTATTTAATTACATATAGTGTATAATTATAGTGTTATGTAGCTCATTTATCGAGAAAGTTTATGTAATATATATCATCACGCTAAAACCAATAGGAGCGTAGCAACAATGTTGAAAAATGTTACAAAATTGGCTTGAATTTTGTTCATTGAAGCTAGACGTGATTTTTGTACGCTTAAAAGTATCGATCCCACACTTTTTAGAACAAAACTTTAACTAGGGTTATCTTTGTTATTTATTAGGTTTTGTTTTGATATTATTATTCTATATGTTAAATGTGACCATAATGTTACATATCCTAGAATAATGCGAGGGTTTAACCTTTCATCTTGTATATATACCTTTTACAATATAAACCAATAATAAATTAGAGACAAAAAACAATATATTCAAATAACTTTCTGCAGTAGTCTACGTAAATACCATAAATTTATGTTAATGATATGATACAAACATAACACTTTTAAATTTCATAGCATTTTTAATATAACTTCATTAATCTAAACACTAATAATGAATTTGTAAACAACAAATCACAGGAAAACTGATTTTTTCACCAATAATACACTTTATATTTTATACATTTTCATTCGATATAAATTAAGTACTTTGAGTACATACATAATTATATTTAATCTATTCTAAAAAGAGATCATAATCATATGAAATAGGCACATTGGAATATTAAAATAAATTATTAACAAATACACAAAACTTAAATACAAAAAAAATAGCGCATGATTCAATAACGGATTCTTGTTGATTGCCAAACATTAAATGTCACGTAATCATAAATGAATATACAAGATTGGCGTTATGAATAAAGCGGTCCGTTACACGTCCGCGTGCGTGAATGGCCGGGCGTAGAATGATCGAAATTATACAAGCGGGACGAGCCCACCCTATTGCTGTCTCACTCACTCCCACTTCGCCCGTACTTGCACTTCCGGGGAGCGGGGAAGATTGTTTCAATCAGTCGTCGTAGACGATATAACTTCCCCGCACCCGAGAGCATTTGGCGATTGAAGAGTTGGCAGAGGAGCCGTCGAAGCTCGCAGCTTGGCTGAACTGAGTTCGTTGCTCTGCACCCATAGTTCTAGCTAAAATTTGGAAAAAGAGGTTTTTATACAATAAAGAATATCTCATAAATATACGATAGCATTTTATTACAGGGTCAGTTCTAACCTCCGCTGTTTATAGTTCTTAAATACTAGTATTAAGCCTATACCATCTTTTAATGATGAAGGAATACAGGTGTAGTGGATGTAAATTGTCTCCAATGAAGAAACAGATGATCATGAGGCCAATCATAAATTCGGTCACTTGAAAAATTACAAGTAAACTGCTTTTTTTTTAATACTTTATGGATTTTGGTATTTGATCACAATATCACATCATGGGGTCCAAAATGGTAAACGGGCTAAACACAACTTTGGACTGGCTCCTAAGTATGAATGCTTGTGTATGAACATGCTAACACCTAAGCTGTCAATGCTATAAATAATTTTTTATTTTTCAAAATCTTATTTTGAAAAAGGTTTCAACGGTACTTAGTATTTAGGAGCTATGTCGCTATAGATACTAATACACTATATGTCTAGAAAAAGAACGTGCTTTCAAATATTAACATAATATCTGAGCACGCCTTTTTCCGTCGTACATTAAAAAGCGTATAATACAAAAGAAGAATGCAATCAGAAAGAGGGATCTTAATTTAATATATTAATTACTTTTGAAGTAAAACTTATTTAGGCGCGGCTAGGAGATAACCAGACGACAATGCAACGGAAGTCAGTCACGGCAATATGGCGTCCCGTTTCTGTATTATCCGGTTTTTAAATATTTTTGATTTTTTCAATAAATAGTTCAAAAAGAAATCAATCAATAATAAAAAAAAATTGTATAATAATAGGAACCATACAAGAGAATTAATTATGTATATAAGGGCACGCAACCGTGCTGCCATCTGGTTTCATTGTAAGTAAGTAACAAAGTAAATCAAGGTTTCATTATCTGTAGTGCCATCTATCAGCTAATTCGGAACTTAAATAACACAGGAAACATTATTAGCAACTCGATCAATAAAAAGTTTTATTTCAATCACGTGTGACGGTTACACGGACTAATTTTTTATTTCGTGATTTGAAAACGACTGTGTTTGGAAATCTAAGGGGTATGTATCGCAAGAAGAGAAACAAAATCGTATATTATGTTAAAAAGGGGATATATGGTGAGGTATAATAAAATAGTCGACACGCTTGGAACCGATTCGGTTGCAGGAATTTGACGCTTATTATGAATTGAACTCTAGTTGCGCTTTACAAGGATTCCACACCCGGGTATTTCTTCAGAATTTTCCTTTTCCTGAACGGTTGCAAACCAATACAAACGGAGCGCCTATCTGCGGTATTTGCAACTCGGTGTTTGGATCGTTAATAGAATTAGTCGCCTTTTACGACACCCGTCTAGGGGATGTGCTATTCGTCACCGGCACAACACGGGATATTACCCAATAATTCAAAATAAAATTCAAAATTCTATACTGTTATCAGCAATAACTTAGAATAAAAATCAAAACTGTGAATCTGGTGTCCTCTACAAGTGTTCAACTTGTCCATCACCAAAACTGGCGAGAAATTCTGATCATTTAACCGGGTGTGTAGCTCCAGAATTTTAACTCAAAAGTGGTTGACCAAATGAACAGTAGATACTCCGTATTATATTATACCTCGGGTGGCATCTTTCCTGGAGGAGAGCGACAAGCACCAGCGCAATGTAACTGCAGAAGCAAGTCCGCTATAGCCGCAGCCGATGTATCTATAACCCGTTGTCTGCAGACGGCGATCGCGTGCACGAATCCCCCGGGGCCTACGAACTCGTGCTCCATAAATACGGTCTTATCATCCCAATAAATTGCCTGAAACATCAATACACAAACTATATTAGACAGAGTTATCTCCTTCGTTTAATTTTTTTTCTCGAACTGACTACGCTGTTGACCTAGCAAGGCCATTACCTTGACCATAGGTAGGTAAGGTAAGGCCATTAGCTGACCTAACAGCTTCACCGGACTACGCGCTTCGTTTAAAGATTTATTTTGCTCTAGTACTTATAAGACCCTTTTAAGGTAATGTTACACTTCTTGCTACCTACTGCAAAGCATCAGTGTCCAAACTAGCAACATAAATAGATAAAGATTCTAGAGCTGCCAGAGTTTTTTTTAAATAAAGATACAAAGTTAGGGAGTGTTTTACTCTAAAACGTTCTTGCGTTCATACTAAATGTTGATTATTTTCCACGTCTGGTGTGTGGAATGTTTGGCCTTTAGAATCTGTCGGACTGATGAAATATAAATTTATAGTACTCATCTGAATATCTATAGTTTAATATCAAGAATTCAAAAATAAGTAAAGCTCATTCATTTATCGATCTACTTTACTAACGATATTGGATCCTAATTTAGAGTGATATTATTATTATTGGTGTGGTTATTATGCGATAAGGCCTTCGATAAGAGGAATATGGCCTTCTAGTGGGTCTCTTACACGCTGATGACGAATATTAGATCTTGAAACTTAAATGAATTATTATCGAAATTCGATCACTGGACGTTGATTAATGAGTATTAAAAGCTATAAAACAATGATTGCTAATGATTGATTTGTCTTACAGAGGAAAAAGTTTCTTTAACTTAAAAGCAATAGACATAGATAATTTAACAGAATCTTACCCTAGAAGTAATGGCGAACTTTGTAAAGGGCTTAAGATAGCGTCTGTATCTGATTGTGGCAGCTCCCTGTACTACAGCTCCGCCAGCCGCCTTGATATTTGCGTACAAGCCGGT
>JACEII010001436.1:14229-26248 GCA_014332785.1 Antheraea mylitta | reverse complement strand
TTTATATAGAGTAGATTGTTCATTGTTGATTATTGCGGATACATGAGTTATGTTGAAGCTACATAACTGAGTATATTTTTAATTTATTACTTTGCGGAAACCGTTATTGTAAGTCATTGTTTGCTTTACTACTTCTTAGTCGTTAGCAATAGCTTCTACTTCCTTTGAGAACAAAGTATTTTTAGTAACGGAAAATAGTCTAACACTGAAATCACAATGTAATGGATTACAAATACATGGAGAGACAAACACAGTGCCTTTTTATATTGAACTAACTGCTTACACCGGCTTCGTACGAGTATAGTAATGAAGAAAATTAATGTAAATCTTGCTTTTACAATACGATCATCTATATTAATATTATAAAGAGGTAAAGTTTGTGAGCGTGTGATGTTGTGAGTTTGTGACGTAGGGCATAACGTCACGAACTACTGATCCGATTTGTAAAATTCTTTCAGTGTTATACTACACTAATATTATAAAGAGGTAAAGTTTGTGAGTTTGTGACGTTGTAGGGGAAGTAAGATGGTCGAGAGCGAAGCCGGGTGGCTCTCCGTCGCCTGCTATTACGAGACAGTCATGCTTGCAAAAGAGGCGGCGGAGAGGGAGAGGGAGCGGACCACTAAGCTCCCCTCCCGCGGTCGACGAACCACACGGCGGCGATGGGTAGGGGATGACCTCCGGCCGCCGTAGATGGGGCCTGGGGGCGATGGACACAGGCATGTCGTCACCCTGGCAGTGTTAACTATACTGGCCCATGTGGTGGAGGCGCATTGTGCCGATGCGACTCCCACAGTTCGTCAGGGGGGGGTCTAACGCCCACTCCCTCTTTGAGGGGTCTACTATCTTTGACACCTCAGACCGGCCCGGACCTTAGAGAGCCCACACCTGTCGGGAGAGTAGACGCAGTACCAGTCGGCAGTTCCTGCTCCCCCGCCAATAAGGTGTAGGAAGTCACCATGGGGTTTTAGTCCGTGAAAATCGGACATAACCCATCCTCAGCTGACCCACGGGATGGGTATCTGTTAGGGATTTCCCGATGTTAAAAAAAAGGGAATAATCTCAGGAACTACTGATCCGATGTGAAAAATTATTTCAGTGTTATATAGCTCATTTATTAAGGAAGGTTATAGGCTATATAACATCACGTTAAGACCAATAGGAGCGGAGCACCAATGGAAAATGTTTCAAAATCGTTTTTTTTTCTCTTGAGAGCTTCCGCTGCGTATTATCGTTAGCTGAAAATAACTATTCCACGCGGACGAAGTCACGGGCAGCGGCTAGTATCATTAGAGGAGAGTAGGGTAATTGAGAACAGTTAGATAAATAATAAATCTCCTCGTACTACACTGTCGCGAACATATTCTTCGGCTGAATGTAGAGCCATTCATTGCGTATGCGAAAGTGGGATTGAAAGGACGAACTAGTTTTGTCACGGTAAGTCGAACAATTATTTTTGTATTTTTGATATAATTTTTGTTATCAGTTATAACACATGTAAGTATCATATTTTTGAGTTCAAAGGTATTGTGTTTTTGCTCATATCATACACACAGTATCTGTTTTCAAATGCAACATAAATTGAAGGTAATAAAACTGCTTTTGAGAGTGGCGGCAATTTTTATGTATATTGACTGATTCAGGTAATTGGGAACGACATTAGGTGAGTAAATTGGTTTCCAATTACCCCTTACCCTCCTAATTACCCATAGTACTGCTGATTGATTGTGTAAAAATATTTAATCTTTACAAATTATTTCAGATGCCTCGTAATTACGTAAGAAAGATCAATCAAACGTCGTTCTTAATTACCTCATACCATTTCCATTTCCTCCACGGGATGATCTCAATTACCCCATAGGGTATCGGGTAATCAGGAACGGCAATGTTTTTTGTTTTAGGTTCTATTTTTTTTAAACGTAAAATTAAAATAACGTTTTATGGCTACTAAGTACATAGATAACTAAAGTTCATTTAGCAATAAAATTTGATTTAGTTTATAACATTTTTCTATTATTTTTTAACGTTTGAAGTTAGGTGTTCCCAATTCCCCCACTCTCCCCTATATAGTACAAAACAAAGTCCTCTGCCAAGTCTATCGGTCTGTTTGATCGCGATAAACTCAAAAACTACTGTACGGATTCACAAGGAACATTTTAATATTTATATAATTTGTCGACGTTATTTTATTATCAAGGCGGGAGAATAACCGCCGAGCCAGCTAGTATAATACGTGTAATGGCATGTAATACCCAGATTTATATGGACATACAATCTTGTTATGGATCTCACTATCATTTTGTTAATATCTACCTGCAAGTTTCCAGCCCATAAGGCACGACACACGCAGAGCTGGCTGCCCGCTTGTGGAATTCACTTTATCGGGCATGAAGACTGGCCCTTTTCTACTTTAAACCCAATCTGGGCATGTTATGGTATAATAAATCTAGATGTATGAATACAATCCGTCCACGATTTCATATGATTGCATGATAAATATTCGTATTATAATTTCTATACATATAAATAAAATTGTTGTGTATATTGTACGTCTCAGCAAATCTCTAAATGTGTTAACATAAGCAACTACGACATTTATATCGTCCGAAATTAATGCCCACTCCAAATAGTTTTATCTCTATTGTAATTGGTGTTGTTCTTAATTTAAAAGCGTTTTTTTTTTCTTTAGAGTAAAATTGTGTGTTTACCTCAAATTCAGTGCCTACAGTTAAAAAAAAACTTTTTTTTTTTAACGTGAGGAAATCCCTTATGCATACCCACCCACCCGGGGGAGAGGGTGGGTTATGTCCGGCTCGCACGGACTAAAACCCCACGGTGTACCGTCAGACCGTAATTGTTGGGGCGGCAAGGGATCGTACTTGCTACTCAACCTTGTAGAGCCGCCCCAACGGTCCGCCCGGCGGAAGGTGGCCGCCGGGCTCCTACCTATAGAAAGGCAGACTGGGTACACACCAGCTGCCTCCCCTCGCCCGCCGGACCTGTGTAATGAGGAGATGAGCCCCCCGGCCCATCCCCTCAGGTCCGGCTACAGTGGCAGGAGGAGTTGGGCAAAGCGCCGCCTCCTCCTGCCGGTCCTCTGTTGACGGAGACGGCCACTCAGAGGATCCACCTCGCGGGCCCTCTCCGCCGCCTCTTTCTGCGAGATGACCTCCTCGCAGAAGGAAGCCATTGCTCGCCACGCCTGTTCGCTGCCGAGCATGGCGGAGACCACACTCGGCAGCGACAAATTCCTTCCTACCGCTGCCGTTAGAACGCGGCGCTGTCCCTCCCACGCAGCACACTCGGAAAGCGTGTGCGGCGCGGTATCTTCCTCAGCACCGCACTCGTGACAGGCGGCGGTCGGCTCCCTGCGAGCGATCCGGTGCAGGTACCACCCGAAGCAACCGTGTCCGGTCAGTACCTGCACCAGCCTGAACGTCAGGGAGCCCCACTCCCTATTAATCCACTTCCGTAGGACCGGGCGGACGGCGTCAACGGTGTACGTCCCAAAGCGCGCGTCCGCCAGGTCCTGCATCCACCTCCTAATTGTACCCTCCCGCAACTCATGCCTCCTGACTTCTATCTCCCTGAGAGCCGGTGGTTCCCCACTACGTTTCTTCGCCGCCGTGAATTCGTACACGGCGGCGAGAACCCCTGCCTCCAGCTCCCAAGGAAGGGAGCCGGCGAGCGTAAAGGCCGCCGCCGAGGACACCGTGCGGTACACCCGGATCGCCCTCAGTGCCACTCTGCGCTGCACATTACGCAGCGCGCGCACGTTATCGGCACCGAGAGCGTCTGGCCACACCGGTGCCCCGTAGGTTGCCATCGCCCGCACGACTCCCACATAGAGTCGACGGCACCCGGCACCCGACCCTCCTACATTGGGGAGCAACCAGGCGAGTGCCGCCGCCGCCCCAGCAATTCGCGGTCTGAGCCCCAAAAAATGGGGCTCCAAACGCCAGCGCCCGTCCAGGGTGAGGCCCAAGTATTTCATTTGGGCCCCCACCCTGATCCGGACGTCCTCCACCATTATGTGGGCCCCAGGTGGTGGCCCCCGCCGAGGCCCATGAAAAAGTATGGCCTCGGTCTTCTCGAGGGCCACCCTGAGGCCCAACCTCCTTATGCGCCTGACCACGAGGGTTGTGGCCATCGTGGCCAGGTGCTCCACCTCCCTCCATTCGCCCGCCCGGGCTACGACTAGGGTGTCGTCCGCGTAACATATTAGACGTGCACCATATGGGAGTACCCAGTCGTAGCCCATGTTCCACAAGAGCGGCCCCAGGACCGACCCCTGTGGAACTCCTCTTTCTGTTGCCTGCCGGATCATTCGCCCGTCCATGTAGGCGACTTCCCTGTCTTCCAGGTACGCCTCCACCAGCTGCCGCAAATACGGGGGCACTCCAAAATATCGGACTGCCTCCCGTATGACCCCGTGCGGCAGGCTGTTGAAGGCGTTGGCGATGTCCAAGGACACCGCCAACACCCTTTCCCCCTGGGAGGTCGCCTCCGCGGACAGCGACTTGAGGAGGCACAGGGCGTCCATGGTGGAACGCCCTGCCCGGAAGCCGAACTGCGCGTCCGACAAATTCGGCCCCGCTCCCTCCAGGTGCTGGACGATTCGGAAAGAGACGACCCTCTCCAGAACCTTCCCGACGTCGTCCAGCAGGACGAGGGGCCGGTACCCGGACGCGCAGTCCGGAGGGCGGCCCGCCTTCGCGATTAGACAGAGCCGCCCGAACTTCCAGGGCTTCGGAAACTGACCGACCGCCAAGCACCGGTCGAATAGCTCCCGAATCCACCCTCCCAGATGACCCATTGCAAGGCCAAGCACCCGACCCGGGACCCCGTCAGGGCCGGGCGCTCTCCGCAGGTTGAGGAGACGTTCGACAGCCCTATTCATCTCCTCTTCTGTAATTGGAAGAGAGCCGCCAGACACCTCCCCAACTTCCGCCTGAGGTGGGGGCATGGGAGGAGCAGATATCAGCGGAGGGTCGGGGAACAACTCTCCCACGACCCTCGCCACCACCTCCGGCTGGAGGGTCTCCGTCACCGGGGGCGCCCAAGATCGCAACTTCTTGCGTACGATCCGATACGGGCGCCCCCAAGGATCTCCCTCCACCGTTTGTAGCAGCTCCTCCCATGCCACTTCTTTCGCCCGGCTGATGGCAGCTTGCAGGGTCTTCCTGCACTCCCTGTAGCTGCTTCCTCCTCAGGGTCCCGGTGCCGCCGTCGGCGGCTGCGCCCGAACAGCCGCCGGGCCGCGGAGCAGGCCGCACGGAGATCGGCTATCTCCGGCAACCACCAGTACACCGCCCGTTTATCTGGGCGGTGTATGCTCCGCGGCATTGACGCGTCGCAAACCTCCGTGAGGGCCCCACGGAGGCGGGCTGCGGACGCGTCGACCTTGTGCAGCGGCGGAGTGGTTGAAGTTCGCCTGGAGGACGTTGCGTATGGTGTGATCCATCAGTGGTCCATAGCAACTTCCTCCTGCCTGGCGGGTTTATCTCCGGGGGCTTCTACCGTTGCCATTGCAGGGGCAGGACTGTCCCTTCCCTTTACAGTAGGGGGCTTGCAATTACGGCCCCCCATCTGATGTCCCGATGGCCTGCCTGCCTCGGCACATACGGCGCACTTCAAAATAGCTGAAGTGCAGGCAGCCGCCTTGTGCCCCGTCGCGCCACATCGGTAGCAGTCCGCCCCTCTATTAGACGTGGAAGGGCACATATAGCGGGTGTGCTCTAAGCCCATGCACTTATAACAGCGCATAGGCATCTCGTCCAATAGGAACACCCGCGCCACGCTCCAGCCAACCAGGACTTTTCCGTCCTGGAAAAAAAAAAAAAAAAAAAAACTGCCTTGTTATAGTTCAACAGTATTTTACGAACGTGGTAGAGCCACGCTGAAGTCTGTAGTCCGGTGAAGCTGTAAAGACATTGCCAGGTCAATAGAGTAGTCAGTTCGAGAAAAAAAAAAAAACACGCTGAAGCTATTACTGGTTTCAGCATGAATGGACCGGATCACCCGATGTAGTACCACCCGACCCATAGAAAATGGATGTGAAGTAACAATGCTTACATTGTAGCGTTTCGTTCGGTTGATGAGAGCGCCGGAGGCCCACTTTTCCTTACACCCCCACCTCTAACCGCTCTTCGCTCTCCTCCCCCCTCCTCTTTAAAAAACCGGTAACGCACTTGCGACTTCTCTGATGTTGTCTATGGACGGCGGTGAACACTTACCATCAGGCGACCTGCCTGTTCGTTTGCTCCCTATAATATAAAAAAAAATAATTATAAGCGAATTTTTGGCGGGATCTTAGTCTGTCATGTAGTGGCTTTTATAATGTCTTAATATAACATCTGAATATCTCTATATTTTGTAACATTGGTGATATTTCCGTAATATAATTCCGCTATTGTGTACAGTTTAAATGGATGAGAATTAATACTATGGGCATAATTATTCTTATACGTTTGTTTTTCTTCAAGTATATACCTACATGTATAAATGTTGGCAGCTACTTCGTGCCGATAAAATTAAAGAACGTTAAAAATTAGCGTCTCATGATTTAACAGACCTGCTCAGAGCAGATTGATTCTTGTTTGTTAAACCAGAGGAGACATGCATGGATTTTGGATCGATTTGTACTGTGTGTGAAAAATTGAGTTATATACGGTAATCGCAAGCGAATAACCCAACGAATAATATAAATACACCATAACAGCCTCAAATCCAGTAAGCACATAGCAGACGTAAACTATAAAGAATTCCGAACAATGATGGGGAAACTCGTAACAAAACAATCCTGTGGTTCGTCAAACGATGTTTACTACTTACTGCAATTAAAAGCATCATTCTTTGTACTCGCTGGATATCACTCCGATAGACTACCAGTTTTTCCGTGATTATAACAATTTCGTGAACGAAGAAGAAATCCCTCTTAGAAAGATGGTCGGGAGGTAGGTCGGGTAGCTCTCCGTCGCCTCGTAATGCGAGACATTCATGCTNCTAATATCTGAGTTTAATATCTTACCCAACAACATTGCTTTTATGTTGTTTTTTTTTTTATTGAAGCACAACAAAGTGACTGCACTATGCCTAATGTTAAGCATAGTACAATCCAAAAACATCGGCAATCACCGATAGACAGATTATCCATCGCCGGTCGCCGTTGTCATGCCAGCCATAATGACAATAGTCACCCGGTACTGGATATGCACCGGCTGATCCCGAAACGCGACACGCAGAAGCGAGTCACTATGATGGACTTTTTCGCCATATACATGGTGGTTGCGACCTAGTCGGGCTGTAAAACCCTACCACCCTGCTTGCACCATTGCCTCGTTGATCAGCAGGGTGCACCACGTGCAGGTGAGGTTGGCTTGGGTGTCTCATATCTTAAGATGTTACTCGACACCCCTTACACCCCGTATAAAAATAATAAACAATTTGGCGCAGACGAAGTTGCGCGGGTCACCTAGTAAAATATGAATTTGTAATTATCTGTTATAAATATTGTTCGCGAATAATATGCTTGAATACTTTGCCTTACAATAAAACCTCTGTAGCTGTCTACCGCCATGGAGTTGGGGCGATCGCGATGGCTTCAACGTTCGAAAAACAATTGACTACAAAAATGTCTGCAAACTATCGTCTGTTATAGTGAGTACTATTTTATAAATTTGAATTCTTTTAAAGGCATTTTCATGGTCCTTCGTTGTCGGATGTGTAATAAAACAATTTAAAAAGTGGTAATTAAATTGTGTATGGTGTTGGAATTGTGAAAAACTTACGTGAGCATAAAACTTTACAAATTTAAATTCTAACAAAATCGTGTGGTGAATTATCGAATGATACATACGCGTATTCTGAAAGATTCGCGTAATTCAAGTCATATTTCCCCAACGGTTTTCGGTTAGTGCCTACTTGCCTATATACATAAAAGCCAAGGTAAACGTTTGAAAATATGGATAAAATAAACCAACTGATATCATGTCAAATGGATAGATTGGAAAAAATACAGAGATCACAAATTAATTTCAGCAAATGTCCGAAAAGTAGGATAACTATATCATATATTGAGACTCGCTTAGAAAACTTAGAACAAATTTGGAAATTGTTTATCGGTTGCCATGAAGATATCATAGGTTGTGTGGATAGCGACAAGAAACAAGGTATAGCATACTTTTCTAAAGATATTTATTATGAATGTGAGGAGGTTTATATAAACCACAAAAGCGATTTAAAAACAAAACTTCAAGAACTCGCACCTATCACCACAGCAAAACAAACAACACTTTCACAACATGAATTGCTACATATGGAACCAAATCTACCTCGTATTAACATCCCCTTGTTCTCAGGAAAGTATACGGAATGGCCATCTTTTCACGATATTTATATAAGTTTAATTCATAATAATTCAAGATTAGATGATGTGCAAAAACTTCATTATTTGAAAACAAGTTTGAGCGGAGAAGCGGAATCTCTCTTGAGAAGTATACCGATTACATCGCAAAACTATTCCGAAGCATGGGAGACTCTTAAAAAAAGGTATAATAATAAGAGATATATATCCAATTGCATATTTAGAAGATTATTTAGTTTAAAAAACTTAACCACTGAATCTGATTACAACATCAAACAAATTTTAGATACAACATCAGAATGTTTGAGCTCTCTAAAGAACTTAGGTTTACCCACCTCCGCATGGGATGCTATTATGGTTTACATGACAGCAACTAAACTCGATAATGAGAGCTACAGATTGTGGGAGCAACACATAGCTGATCACTCAACTGATTTTGTTTCGCTAGATGTTTTATTTCATTTTTTAGAAACTAGATTCAGAACTTTGGAAATGTTACAGTGCAATACTAAAACTATAAAAACAAAGTCATTTCATGCTGCCGTCACCACTTCTAAAAAGACACCGCAATGCTCATTCTGTAATAGTGAAGAACATTATATATATCAGTGTAAACAGTTCGCAAAAAAGGATTATAAGACTCGTTATGCATTTGTACAAAACAATAATCTTTGTTTCAACTGTTTGATCCCAAACCATTCAGCTTTCCTATGTAAGAGGACTACATGCTGTAAAGTATGTCAGAAAAAACATCACTCATTGTTGCACCCTGAAAAAAGAGATTCAAATACATACAAACAGACGTTAGTAGAGGAAGCAAAACAGGCAGACCAATCTCCATCTGTGTCACATTTTTCAAACAACCCTGGTCAAGTTTTATTAGCTACAGCACTGGTAGATATTACTACAAGTAACGGACAAACACATGTCTATCGTGCACTCATTGATCAGGGATCACAGAGCTCGTTTGTGTCAGAGAACTTTGCTCAAGCAACAGGCTTGAAGCGTTGTAAAATCAACAGCGAGTTTTACCTAAGTGAAGGAAAAACAATACATTCAAGTTCTATGATTGAATTTGAATTAAAGTCGAGATATAACACAAACTTCACCTTATGGGTACAAGCATATGTAATCAGTCGTATCACAACATACCTACCTCAAAAACAGGTCGTATTGTTCGATTGGCCAGAGATAGATACAATTACACTGGCAGACCCTGGCTTTCATCAACCAGGAAAAATTGACATGTTACTAGGAGCTGGTGTCACTAGTAAGATTATGAGGCAAGGTCTATTGAGAAGTCCAGTTGGCATCATTGCACAAAATACACAACTAGGATGGATCATTTCAGGTGACACAAATACAACTATTAAAAACAACAAAATTGTAAGCATGCATTCCTGTGTGTGTGAAAACAACATGCTAAAACAATTTTGGGAACTAGAAAAGGAATCTATAACAGCAGCGAAGAAATTAACAAAGAAGGAAGAAACGTCTGAAGAAGATTATAAAGAAATTAAAATGACTACATATAAAGACAGGTACAAGGTGGACTTACCTCTTAAAAAAGATATTAAGACACCTGCAGATAAATGTGGGAAAACACAGAAAATAGCGACATCTAAGATTTTACATTTGGAGAAAAGGCTCCAGCAGAATACAATATTAAAAGACGGATGTATAAGAGTGATACAAAGACACCAAGAACTAGAAGACATATCATTAGTAAATGACGGCAAGGACAGATGGAGCCATGTAAAATCAAACTCTATTCCAGCAGATATAGCATCGAAAGGAGTTTATCTGTCAGAATTAGAAAACAAAACATTGCGGTGGCATGGTCCACAATGGCTATGTCAAGTGCCAATCAAAGAGACTACACTTCATGTTCCTGAGATAAAATTACAACCAAGGAAACCAATCCTTAAGGTATTCCATTTTAACAGTGATAAAAACATTTATGATCAATTTTCCTCTTTGAGCAGAATGTTAAGAGTTCTATCTTACTGTAGAAGATTCCTACGTTTGAAAGAAAAGAAAGAAACTAGAAAACTACAAACATATTATTTGACAGTCAGAGAATTAGAGGAAACTTTAAACATATTGATAAGAATGGATCAGGAGAAACATTTTCAAGAAGAAATAGAAGACTTAAGACTTAAAAATCGAGTAAAACAAAGAAGCGCCTTGAAAACTCTGTCGCCTTTCATACTAGAAGGATATTTAAGAGTGGGTGGTCGGTTACAAGGGGCTAAAGTACCTCAAGAAATAAAACATCCCATTATTTTGCCTAAGGAATCAAACTTAACCCAACTGATTATCAAGGATGCACACTTAAAGCTATTACACGGTGGAAATTTACTAACAATAAACTACATAAGATCACGATACTGGGTTATAGGTTTGAAAGCTCTTGTCAAAAGGTGCATTAACAAATGTATCATTTGTGTGAAATATAAAGCTAATATAACACAGCCACGTATGGGAGAGCTACCAGAACAAAGAATACAACCTGGGAGACCTTTTGAGACAAGTGGGGTAGACTATGCAGGACCTATTCAAATTAGAACTTCTAAGGGTCGCGGTCACAAATCCTACAAGGGATACATTTGCCTATTTATTTGCTTTGTAACTAAGGTGATTCATCTAGAAGCTGTAAGTGATCTATCGACTCAGGGTTTTATGGCAGCTTTTAGAAGATTTGTAGCTCGACGTGGCCACTGTTCTAATTTATGGAGTGACAATGGCACAAATTTCGTTGGTGCCGCTAAAGAGTTGAAGGTTTTGTTCACGAGGTGCCAAGATAATTCACAACCAGTAATAGCACAGATGTTGGCTAATGATGGGACTACGTGGCACTTCATTCCTCCACGGGCTCCCAATTTCGGTGGTCTCTGGGAAGCAGGAGTGAAGTCAGTAAAGACACACCTAATGAAAGTTTTGGGAAATTCAACCCTAACGTATGAGGAGCTGGCAACTTTACTCGCTCAGATAGAGGCCTGTCTAAATTCGCGACCAATTTGTGGATTGAATGATCATCCAGATGATATTAGTGCACTAACTCCATCGCATTTTTTGGTTGGTGAACCATTAGTTGCGATACCTGATAATAAAAATTATATACTACCCATGACCCCATTAGATAGATGGAGATTAGTTCAACGGATTACAGGCCATTTTTGGCAACGATGGAGCACAGAGTATTTACACGTTCTACAGCAGAGACATAAGTGGCAAAATAAGACCAGTGCACCAAACATAGGTGATGTTGTTATAGTTAAGGAACTTTCGCTACCTCCTACAAAATGGTTTATGGCACGAGTAGTAGGCACACATCCGGGGCCGGATGGGGAAATTAGAGTGGTGACTTTGAGAAGCAGTACTGGCTTCTTCAAGCGACCAGTATCAAAGCTGGTTGCTTTGCCAATTTTTAATTAAAACAATTACGCGCACGGTGGGCGGCTGCAGGAAGAACGGAGTTCTTGGTGGGCGGAATGTTCGCGAATAATATGCTTGAATACTTTGCCTTACAATAAAACCTCTGTAGCTGTCTACCGCCATGGAGTTGGGGCGATCGCGATGGCTTCAACGTTCGAAAAACAATTGACGACAAAAATGTCTGCAAACTATCGTCTGTTATAGTGAGTACTATTT
>JACEII010001432.1:0-10125 GCA_014332785.1 Antheraea mylitta | reverse complement strand
CTTAGTTTTTACAGTATATTCTAATATTGTTCATTTCTGTTATTAAAGGAACTTATAAAGACAACAGCTGTTATTTTTACATCATAGAACCCTAAAGATATTATTTTAAAAATAAAATACAACGTTATAATGTGAAGAACCATCCTAAAATTTTAAATTAGTACATGTTGCTTAGACTTTGTTGATGACTGTATTTTATTGACTATTGAAACGATTTTATTCGTTTTATATTATTTCAGTTCTATTTATTACGGACACTGTGTCGATCTACATTAAACAAAATCTTACAATTTATCTGAGTTTTTTTGAAAGGTAATATTATAATTAGAATATAGCATGATGAAAACGTAAAGGCTTAAGTTGATACTTTGGCGCTAAGTGTGGATTGCTTTATTCTGGCAGCTACACTTCGGAAATAGTAACATTTCTAGGCTATTTGATGTATTAAATAAAATTGTGGTATAAAGATAACTTATAACCTAACTCAGGGCTTATAGTGGAAAATGAGGCTAAGCATCCATACCTTGTGTGGTCTGTGGTGTATTAAATTTAATTACCCATAATAAAATGGAAAGTCAATACAAAATACTACTCAGCTGATTGTTGATTATATACTTGGGTAACGGTATGAGTATAAGCTAATATATTCATTGTTTAAACGCATATTTAGGTACAATTTTTTCGTACTTGATCTAAAATGTACATATCTATAGTTTGTTAACATTTTACCAGAATTATATTTGATTTTAACAGTTGACGCTACTTCACACACTGTGTACTAAAATCTTTTCTAAAGTTTGTATTGATAAACGGAATAATAAATAATAAATTTATGATCTAAGGATTCTTATTTTGACAAAATAGAAAAGGCAATTATTTACTGAGTTCACATAACTAATTTAGAATTGTAAGTTTGACAGTTTCTGGTACAATACTATATTGTATATTCTGGTAAGTTTCTGGATATATATGTACAGATATACTTTGCGCCTTCTAGCCTTTAGGTAGGTGTGCATGAGCCATGAAGCAATCAATGCAAGCGTGGAAAACGTGATCGTACGGTGTGGGCGTGACCGCCGCTGCTGATTGGATCGACCGGCTCCAATGCGTATGCGCCGCACGGTAGCAAATTTATTCCATTACCACCTTTGTTATCTATTTATTTACGTTAATATATAAAAATACTATACGTATATATTTTTTTTATTTACTATGTAAAATATATACACTATCCCAAATTGCCGGCCTTGATACTACCTAAGAAATTATTGTTATGTGACGAAACCTAAAATATTAACTTAATTGTCATCGTGACCTTAAAAATGAATAAGAACATAACGTATCAGTCTCGACCCGACAGTCAGCTTCCTAACAACGTTTAAGAACCCAATATTACCAATAATTGAAGACATCGAGTCATTAAGCCTGCCGGGGCAGGTTCTATTTTGATTGCTCGTAGTTATCCAGAATTCGACCGTCCGTATACGACGACCACGGGCGCCTCTTCATAATAACGATGATGATAACTGAAATTATATGATTTGAATGGAATTTTGTTGAAAACAGCGAAAATATTACAGAAAAGTACAGGGGGTCGTTAGGCGGGCGGACGGCGGCGGCGCGGTGCCCGCGGCGTTCGATCCACCGATTCTATGCAAATTAAATGTAATCAAAACAATAATTTTATACGAAGCGAACAGAAACAACAGACTGGTCTGACTGACCGACATACCCTCTCCCTCTAGCACCCGCTTCGGACATTGGCGAGAAAGAACAACCCACCTGCTGCAACATCGGAAATGCAAATTGTATATACCCGTTTCGTTTTTATTGTTTCTTATTGTTCATGGTATAACGTAATTATGCACACGATAGTGGCTTAATGCGCGAAATTACTATAAGTGGGCCGAAGTATTTCAGTAGTGATTATACAGTTAGACACGGCTCTCGAAGCCTTGTAGTCATAAACAACGATACCATATCTGTTTGGAGAAAATTATATTGCTGATTATGTTCGTGGCTAAGTTTTCTTTTCTACTAACTACTAGCCACGAAACTAACCGTTGAGAGCAATCGAAATTATCACAAGCACGTAACACGTCTAGGTGGATATAAGAACAAAGATTAAACTGTTTTTAAGTGGATTCATGGTACTAACCGAATCACACTCATAATTTCAACACAAGTATAAATGTTTACCGCCCAACGAAGTGGGCACGGGTCTCCTAGTATATGATACCAAAATTAGGTAAGATTATTCACTGCATGGAATTAGCCATAGAAATAATATGAATGTCGTTATAAAAATAACTCGTTACCATTCTTTTATCTTACTCTCATTAATCTAAGTAATGGATCCATCAAAAAGTTTTTGTTAAGTTTAGGATTTGTACCTGCATTTAACTTTGTACCTGTATTTACCTTTGCATTTATTTTCTATTATAGATTTCATAGTTTACGTTTTATAATGATTTATTGTATATAATTTTATATTAAAACCCCGAAAGATAACAACCTTATAAATTTTAGTCAATATACTACTGTAAAACTCTGAAAACGAGAATACTCAAAACAAAAACCGAAAATGCAGTCGTCGGAAATAGCCTAAACTAAAGCCAATAGAACAATTCTGAAACTAAAAGTTTTTTTTTTATACCAAAGGAGGCAAACGAACTGGTGGGTCACGTGATGTTAAGTGATCACCACCGTCCGCAGACATTAGCGACATCAGGGACGTCGCAAGTGCGTTGCCAGCCTGTATATGGGAGAAGGGGGAGGGGAAGAAAAGGGAAAGCAGGAAAGAGGAAGGGACGTGGGCTCTCTCACTGACCGAACAAAACACAACAATGCAAGCACTGTTATTTCACGTCGGTTATCTGTGAGAGGGGTGGTACTACCCCGGAGGAGCCGACCCATTCATGCTGAAACCAAAAATAGCTTCAGCGGGGCTCTACCACCTACTGACTCCTAATTTCTTCGTAATTCTAATAATAATAAACATATAAAGGTACAACAAAAAAATCCCGTGGAGAGTTGACGACAAGCCGATCGTAAAAATTTAGCCAATTCATACATCACAACATGACAAATATGTTGTACCAACCCTACTAATGTGGGATAAAATCAAGAAGAAAAGGTTTTGTACCTTAAGTTTAGAATTATATTTTCATAACACTTGGGAGTAATACTCCTACTTTTATGTTTAACTTTTTGCTATCTTAAGTCATTTCGTTATTTATTATCAAGTGCAACTTTGTTCAAAAACATCGAAGATTATAGAATACAACTATATACATAAATAAAATTAAAGTATCTGTTCGTAATGTCAAAAATAACAACTGTTTCTAATAAAAGGGTATGAAAGTACATATACGGTACATATAACAAAGCCAATTAAAAAAAATCAGTTTGTGTTTTGTTCCGGCTAATATTCAGAACGGCTGAACTGATTCTGACGGAACTTTGACTAGCATATAATTGATGTTTAAAGGAGTAGACTCTTAAAATAAAGAAAAAGTATAATAAAATTAATACGAAATGTTCGGAACTGCGAGCACTTCACGCGCACGTTCACACTGGACAAATTTTATTTTCCTAAGTTCCAAACTTCAAGGTCGCAGGTAACAACTAGTTAAAAGTAATTAGAAAGATGCATATATATTAAAAATTTTGATGCACCGAACTTTTGACAGCTTTGTATGTAGTTATATTGAGTAATTTCGCTAAAACATATAGGTATAAATAGTTATGAGGTACGTATATATATATAGAGAGCAGCAGTATGGACACTATAGCCTTTGAGAGCTACCGTTTAATTAAAGTTACGCTTGGCCAGCCACGGAGCTGTAGTTAGCCAGTAGTTAGCTGCACTCGTCACGCCGATCCAATTGGAGGCGATTAAAAATAATTTTCATTTTGTTATTATTGTCAATTCGCTCGTTACATCGGGCTACGATGCGGATAATTCCTGTTGCATGAAACACCGATACATAAAAAAAAAATTATCTATTTATTGTTTAAATATAAACATTTTGATGCTGATTTTGATAAGTCAGAACATTAATTACTGTTTATGTGATTGATAGGATTCATTCTACCAGATTTTAACAATCAACGAATTTTAAATAAAATGTTAAAAAACATTAATCCATAACTTACCTTACTTATCTATAATGACCGACATATTGATAATGCATAGCCTGAATTACTAGTCCTAGGACCGTGGAAATCTTCATGCGGGTTTGCTTACTATAGTGTAATAAGTACTAAGGAAAGATTTTTGGAAATTCAACCCCCAGGTGTTGAACAAGGAGATGAGTTTGTTTAAAAATCCGTCATTTGATTTTCTTGCGCAATTTTAGATACGTATTATTTCCTGCTTCTTGTAGTATACAAACAGATAGGGCAAGTGTTTCATGAAGTTACCAAGAAAGAGTTTACGAGTACTTATAAATTATATTTTAAGTTGAATACTTTTCACGATGATTATAAGGGAATTAGTTAATAAAATTTGTTAGCCTCAGTGCTCGCAACATTTTCGCAGTAACAGATTTTTAGCGTTCGCAAGCTATTTATATTAAAAGCCACTATTTTTGATGCACGAGCGAGTAAAAAAATTGTTACCTCAACTCTGCTACAAAAACGCTTCTTTAACGTACACATTCCAGCTGCTAAATCATCCTTTGCTCAAAGATTTCTTATACTTTTAAGTCCACACGTGTATAACAAAGTTGCTAAAGTCGTGGGCAACTTCAGCTTCATTCGTTGCTCTAGCCCCCATGTGAAAACTGCCACCAAACGATGATTTTACAGCTTTTTCTATGAACAGATGGAATATCTACAATAGCTTTCTGAGGGAGCGAAGAGATGGGTATCCGGCGCTCTCATTGACCAAAAGAAACAGAACAATGCTATCACTGTTACTTCACGTTGGCGTTTCTACGAGACGGTGGCACTACGCCGGACGAGCCAACCTACTCATGCTGAAACCAGTAATAGCGTCAGCGTAGCCACCGGATAACTTCCTCAATTTTCACTTCCTCCACATGTACAACTGATACACGCACTATTTTTTAGAGACAAAAATATTAATTATATACCAATGGACATGATATAGACATATGGAGATACACAGCCCGTAGGCGGTGTTTACTCGTACAAGGGCAATGGTTATTACGCAAATTGCCACAAATAATAGGTCCGCGACAATTAGATGAGTTTCTTTAATGAATACGAATCGTCAGGTGTCCTATATGCCTATTCAGACGAAGATCTGTAGATCAATTAGCATTATAAAGCTATTACAAACCAACGACGAAGGAAACATAATGAAGTATATTTAATAACTTGGAAAAGTATAAATAATTCTTACATCGAAAACTCTTTTTAATGTAATGTATATTTAATGTGTTTAACATTATATTCTGTTCATCCATAATACAATTCAGAAATCAGGTGCTATGGAATAAAGCTCTATATAGTTACTATATATATATCCATTTTCAATGTTTAGGAACTTGTCGTTGATAGAAAATTAATAAAAATCAGATATATTTTTTTTTTACAATGTACCACGAGATCTCTGTAATCATTTTTTCTATGTCATTGCTGCATTTAATTAATCCTAGTATGAACAAAAAAATGCCACAATAATCCGTAATGCAAATCATTATATATCTAGATACGGAAATTTTAGTAAAAAGCTTACAGGACGTATGAATTTTTTAGTTTCTTTAACTTTGATTAAATACAGCCAATAACAAATTAAGTTTATCAGAAAAACGATCTCAGGTTATTTCTAATAATAACAACTTTCTCTATTAGTGAAATACTATAATATTTTTTTATCGTCTAGTAGGTTTTTAAATCTGTACAATACACTGAGTAACATATTTTTTCTTTGGGATGATTTAATTGTATTTATAAGTGTATTAAACGGAGTTTTTGGCGGGATTTTGGTCCGTCATGTAGTGAATTTTATATTTTATTCATAATGTTATGTTATTTGACTTTATATTTTGAAAAATTGGTGGTGTTTTGCGTAATATAGTTCGGTTATTGTGCATAAATGAAGTGAATGGAAAATAAATACCATGGACCATGAATTCTGTGATGCCATAAAAACTCCCTGTGTCATATGTGTTACAATCTCCATTGAAATCGATGTTGACATTGGCAAATACTTCTGCGGATCCAAAACAAGAAAAATAAGAAGTTTATTAGACCTTATTGTTAGATAACATAATTAATGATTATGTTATCTTAACATGTTATCTTATCATATAATTGATAGATACTTTCAACAGATGCGTGTGAAATCGAAATCTTCATTATCATACATACATAGGAGTACCTATACATTATTACTGAAGGGTTTTGAGTTCACGCTTTTGCCGGCAGTCGGTATTACTGCAAGTAGATACTTGGCAGGTCGGCTCAGGCGGCGGCGGCTGTTCGTTAGATGTGCGCAATTTGCCTCCATTTGCTGTAATGACAGACCTCGTGGATGCTGCATAATGAGCCGATCCTACCCGATAGATCGTAACTACGCTGTATGTAGGTATGTAGAACCCACGCCCACATATAACCAGATACCTAGAATAAACAAGTTGAAGAGGAAAAATGTATGAACCTAAAAATAATTTATACCTAGAAATCAGTTATTCTTTTTTTTTAAATATGAAGCATTTAAATGACAATGAGAACTAAAATGGTAGCATGCTATATCTAAAGAGGGAACTAGCTCTGAAATGCAGTAGCCGAATTAGATGTCTATCACAACAATTTTTTAACTATTGGATCTTATTACATTAGAAAAAAATAAACCACGAGTATCGTGACTTGATTATGACGTTTTTATTTACTGAAAGCTTCGACTCTATGCAAGAATTCGAACCCACAGAGATCGACGCAATTTGTGAACTCAAAACCACGAGGAATCATCGCTTACATTTCAACTATTCGGTAATTAAATTTTATTAGATATGTTAAAATTCAGCTATAACTTTTAATATTAACTACAGAAAAGATTTTCTATAACCAATAACTATTTATTATTTGTAATAGGTATATAGGAATAGTATAAAATCAAAGTGACAAGCTTGTACGAACAATCGTATCGTTTGAAAGCATTATGATTTTATATATAAACTTAAATATATTAATCATTATATTATCATTACGATTTATATTCATTTTGAACAAAAATTAAAAAACTGAACATTAAGCACCCGGTGGATTCGATTGTTTTATTTCGCTGATCCGTCTATCGTCTAAAATATGATTTTCTATCAACTATCAATATCAACTATCAATATCAACTATCAATATCACTATCAATATCAACTATCAATATCACTATCAAATATCATCATCAAGTTAACATAATACTGTAAAAGACAATACAAAGGTACCTAGTAAGGTGATTGAAAGTGAAAGAAATTGGTAAGTATGTGATAATACAGTTTTTTTTTATTAAACTTCTTCTTTCTCTTGTTTTGGCTCCGCAGAAGCAATTGTCAGTGTTAATGTCTTGACACGTTTCTACATTCCAGGCTAAGATCCCGCCAAAAACACTCTTATTAAACTTGTCGACTCTGATTTTGTTTAAGTTCATCCGCAGATGATAAAATATTCACTATGATTATCTATGGACAAAATTAAAATTTATATATTTTATTTTTCATTTCTAAGATATATAGGGCCAGACCTAGTGGTGTTTAATTTTATACGACTCACAACTATATCTTAAAAGGTTAACCTATACAACCTTTTTATTATAATTTAATAATTTTATATACACCTTTTTTATTATATTAGGGAAACCATTAACACTCAGTAGACACTATGACTATTTACTCCGGCAGGGCTTCGCCTTACAATAATTTTTACATAGGAATACGTGTAGATCGACGGTATCTTACCTTTTATATGCCGAACTGTGGAATTCAAATCAATTACTATTTACTCATATTTCCCTAAAATAATTAGTAACACAAAGTAAAACAAAATATTCAATATCAAGTCGCCGATTAGGCCTCCCACGGCAGCGGCTCAAGCCTAGGTTCGATCCCTCGGTAGAGAGCCCTTGAGTGCGTTGCTTGCGCGATACGGTGACACACAAATATACATCACCGCTACAACACTACACGATCACCCCCACACACGTGCACGCCTACACGCTTACACATGAAAGTGGAAGGGCTTACTTTTTTTTCCCTTATCGAACTGAAAAACTCTCAATTTTCCGATAATAAATATATGGAGGAGTAGTTGAGGCGTGTATGCTTGGTACACATATACGTTTCAACAACTCATACATATATGAATAGTTAGCTAGGCTAGCTAAGATAGGTCGCGATTTTGCATGCAACAGTCAACAGCCAAGCCGAGGTCTGACGTGCACCCTTGAGATGGTTGCCAAAATGAAATCGGCTGAGTGCCTTAAGCACTCGCCTTAGTGGTCCGGTGAAGCTGTTAAGACCTTGCTGGGTCAATAGCGTAGTCATATCAAAAAAAAAAAAAATCAAGTCGCAAATTATTGTTACTTAAGTGATACGTCAATGTATATATTCGTTCTTATTTATGTATATAAATTATATATCTCTAATATGGTGGCACTAGTAATTTTCCGGTGGCGTTGTAGTCTCGCCTCTTTGGTGTATTGTAGCGGTACCGAACGTAGTCATTAACATATATCTGTATAACTATGTTATATAGACAATATAGATATTTTTATATAGTATAAGTGTAGGTATATTATATAACGTAAATTTCATGGTTATACAAACAAAACGAGATCGCGTTGGTATCGGTGAGGGTGCCCTACTGGAACGAATGAGTTACAAAAGCATATGTTTTGAGCACTAGAGCACACCTTATCATTTACCACATTACGTGCACAATGATTATAGTAATCTGCTCATGAGGGAACAATAGCTGCACTCGCCGCGCCACCGCATGCGGCTCCGACTGCATGATGCACAGGATGATTCAAGAAATGAACTGAAACGAACTATATTGTCATGTAAATTAGAATTCACTAATAATAAATTATAAAATTATAGCATACAGAATTCATGGAACATCACATTAAGTTCCAGGAATTCGGTATCTTAACTCTACCCTCCCAATACATTCTTGATAATTTAATGTATGTCCGTAAAAACTTTGAAAAACTGAATTTAGTAAAAGACCGGCATAATGTAAATACTAGAAACTGTAATAAACTGGTCGTCCCATGTTTCAGACTCAGTAAAACCAGTAATAGTTTCTTAGGTAACAGTGTTAGGTTTTACAATAAAGTCCCAAAACATGTTACCGATTTGCCGGACTGTAAATTTAAGCGCCATGTCAAGCGGGTGTTAGTGTCAAAAGGATATTATAGAGTGGATCAGTATATGAACGATAGTGATGTCTGGACTTGACTCCTCTCTGTGCATCCACTATAAGCTGTATGATGTATTTAAATGTATGTAAAAAAAATGTTCCCTGTCGAGTTTCTTGTCGGTTCTTCTCGATGGCTGGGTTGTCTCCGAACCGGTGGTAGTTTTTGACGTTCATAAGTGCCTTATTAGGGCCTAAACTGAATAAAGAAATTTTGATTTTGAAAAAAAAAGTCACAAGAAATACCAACATGAAATATTTCAGTTATAATATCGAATTTTCATATGAAAACTATGTACGAATAAAGTAGTATTACATTTATTGACTTACCTATACCTCATAAAAAATGGAGATGTCTTGGATTACCTTCGATGAGTATCTTAGAATTATTTATACTTATAGATATGTATATATTTGTTTACTAAAACATAAACATTTTTTAAATAAGTAGGTAGATCACCAGTTGCTGCTAGTTAGGATACATTTAATAAGTTTTTAAGGTTTGGAATACTATATGTAAATCTATGAATAATATAAAAATAAAATAGGTACTCTGTATGTGCACATTTTAAAATCTATACTAATATATAAAGCTGAAGAGTTTGTTTGTTTGGTTGAACGCTATGATCTCAAGAACTACAGATCCGATTTAAAAGTTTCGTTTAGTGTTAAATAGCTCATTTATCGAGGATGGCTATAGGCTACATATCATCACGTTAAAACCAAAAGGAGCTGAGCACT
>JACEII010001414.1:0-10266 GCA_014332785.1 Antheraea mylitta | reverse complement strand
GCTCATTTTCTAAGACCCAGTGCTCAAAATGGTAGATCGTGTTGTTAATTTCATGTTTTTAATTTCCATCGTTGATTGTAAATTTCATGGTTTAGTAATAAAAAGGTTTGTACAAATGAAAACATTATACGCAAACATTACCGTTGTTATTACAAAGAAGGTAAACATAAAGGTACGTATTAAATACTTGCTTTAAAAAGGATTCATTCTAATTGCACCACGTTCGCTCGAGGCAAGATCGCGTTATTTTTTTCGCAAGTCTAACCTAACCTAACCAAAGCGAGACAAAAGAGCAAGATGGCGAATATTTAGCGAGCTCGGTGCATTTACAACGTAACATTTTTAAAGTAAAATTATTAGATACGTATTTAACTTTTTTGTAATAACACCGTATAATTTTACAATACGTACAGTGTGAACTCTTTATAACGTTGTTCCTTATAACGAAAAACTTACTATAGAATACGTAGAAATTACTTCATTTTGGTTGGTTTACCACAAAACCATTCATTTGTTCTCTTTCCTCCGCATAACGGAACCTCTTAACGAAAAAAAAAGTTAGGTCTTGTGAAATTCGTTATTGAGAGTTTACATTGTAATTATTATTTTTCAAAGTTTACTAATAAATCAGGTATTTTTTAAGCTTATGCTGCCAAAAGTCTCTTGACCTGTGCCTCATGAGATATACACCCGTTTGTATGGAGCTTAAACCTTTATGGTTCTGGACTGTCCAGGGGTTAAGAGCGTCAAGGTACCTATACCATACCGTGATAGAACTAAAGAACTGGTAGTCCGCTGAAGCTGTTAAGACCTTGCTGGGTCAAGAGCGTAGTCAGACAAAAAAAAAATAGCTAAAGAACTGTCATGCCTGTACATCCTAACTATTCTATATAATATTGGAAACTAGTTTTTCCTCGCGGCTTAGCTCTTATTAATGTAGATTTCAGTTATTATTCAGGGGTAGTAATTTTTTTCTAAATAAAACCCTGTACCCTGTATGTATTTTTTTCAGTACTTCTTAGAACATGCATGCAAAAATTGATGACAATCGGTGATTAGTTAAGATATAAAAGCGTAACGATTTTGTTTCTCGAACTGACTACGCTGTTGACCTAGCAAGGTTCACCGGACTACTAAGGCGAGCGCTTAAGGCACTCAGTCGTTAAAGGCACTCAAAACAAACTTACAGTCGCATTCATAATATTGGTTAGGATCATGATTACATCATATAATCGTTGTGCATATTAAATTCTCTGCGAAACATTATACTCTTCAAGAAAGTAGACAAAGTATTTTTTTTTAAATACGAAGTTTTAAAAATAGTAATCCAATATAATGAACTGATTTTCCAATACTAATGTAAGAATACAATGTATATGTCATAAGAAGTTTCTATATGTTTTCCACCTAAAATCTTTACCGATTTGTTTAGCTTCAATACGTATTACTTCTCTGAACTGATCTCTCTTATAGTTGTATAGTTTTTTATACGTTCAAACCCGTGCACCAGATCTCCGCAAAGGAAAATAATTTTCTTTCTCTGTAAAGCCTAAAAGGTTCCGGCAACTTGGAATGTTCATTTTAATTATAAATATTTCAAAGACGTAATTACAATCAAGTCTTAAAACTAAATTTAAGTATCTTAAACAAAATAAAATCTAACAACGTATATAATTGAGTTTGTAAAAACATGATCGTATGATTAGAGTCGTTATGAGGTATTATTTGAGTGTGAATAGATATAGAGAATGTAAATAGATCTTGCTACAAAAATTAAATAAGTAATTTTAATAATTATAACATTGAATTTATAGAATAATATTTTAAACATACTCACCAGCTAATTAACAAATTAAACTTTAACAATCACAGTGAAAACATAACGACATAACAAAAATAGAAAATAATCTAGATGTTAAAATTTTACCGCACGTTTATTATTTTTATTACCCCGAATAGTGGCACAGGCGTTCGGTCATACGGCCGCTGGTCGGTAAAGCGCGCGAAATAAATGTTTGCATCGTGAACCGGTGAGCGGAGGAAACACACCATTTTGTTTACGAAGCTATTACGGTACAGTTTAGTACATATTTTTTTAGATTATCCACATAAAATCGGCAAGTTGAAGTTGCTAATTTAATTTAATCGATTATTATAGCATGATACACACAACAACACAATTTAAAATAGGAAATGTTTTTTTTAAATTTCTTGAGTGTCGCAAGTGTCCCGCCGTCGTTTGTATACTAGCGGATTTCTTTCTGTTTGTGATTACTAGCAGATCTTTCGAATTAAATCAAATACAAAAATATGTAAAAATATCTTTATGCATTACAATAAATTAAAAGCATTAGATTGACGATTAAAAAGAACTAAATACTAGACCACAATTAAACCAAATTTTTAGAACACAATACTACAAAACTACGAATTTTTCTTTGCTCATCATCGTCGGCAACGTATACTTTGAATATATTTCAAAATGATCATAACTTTATAACAGAAAACGTCACTCTTGACTGTTCTCGCAAAATCTAAACTGAATTGTATTTTGATGTAAAACATCTATAGGCGGAGAGTAAGTCTGATTGTTGGTGTGGCGACAAAATACACGAACTTTGCACTATTAACGAAATACTCAAAAACATTTACAACCTTGTCTCTATAAACATAAGATTCAAATTGTTTTGTCATCCACTCGTTATACTAGGATCACGCGGCACGCGACAAGAACCTAGCTCACTTTGATAAATGCCGCTTAACACATTGTGCCTGCGCCTAGTTGAATTTTTGTATTTATTAAAAAGGAATATTTATACAATAAAATAAATAAACAATCATTATTTTATGGAACAAATTTGTAATACTTTATCTGTTCAGTATGCCATAGCTGATTCCTGTCGTAATCTGGTCTTTAAGGCATATACCAAACAATTTCGATGATTCACATCTGCCAGGCTTCCCATGACGGCTCAATTTTTTTAAAGCTATATTAGTTAATTGCTGGTTTCTTCTGATACCACTTTGATCGTCATAGTTTCCAATTCTTTTAGAAGACAGAGTTTTTGCTAAAAGAAAAGATCGTCATAAAACTATCAGATAAAACGAACGCCTTATAGCATTAAACTCTGTGCAATCTAAAGATTGCAATAAAAAGTAGTCATTCATTCACTCATTCATTCGTAGCGTGGCAACATATAGCAGGTCAGGTTATAGGAGGTCTTTTTGTAATAGCCACCCAGTTAGATAATACCTTCAAGTTGAAAATCAACGGCTATGTACTAATAGATATATTTCTACAAGTAAAATTAAGAGCCACTCCTGTTCTAGTTTTAGTGTATTATAATTAAACCACATAATTATATAGATAGTAATAATTATTGCTAAATGCCAAAACATAAAATATAGAGAAAAAATAAATTGTTAAATGGTTTCTTCTATTGAAATAATTTATGTACTAAATTAATATACGACAAAAATGGTCCGCAGTGTACAACCGTCGACACGCTAGACTAGTTTCGCTATCAGCACTCACCGAAAAGTCCTTATCTGTTCCGAAAAGCGGCGCGAAGCCGAATTAAAAACGAATTAGGTTCACGTTCTGTAAATGGTATGTATACAGGCTTATATAGTTTTCAATTGTTAATGAACTGACTTTAATAACATTTTAGATGTTGTTTTACACAACATTGACTATATTTAAAATGATCAGAGGTTAATAACATCCTTCGTGATAATTGACTCATGTTTTTGACGTGACAACGTCTTATAAATTGGTTTGCCGGGTGACACTTCAAGAAACTGCGTTACGCTCCGCTCACGTTATGCGCTAACAATGAGAGCGAGTGAGAGGCACGCGTCCCTTCCACTCGGGCATGGTTAGCCCGCCTAAGAGCGAAAGAGACTACTATACGAATGAATATTGACATTAAAATTATTTTACCACTCAAAGTCGTTGTCACGTAAAACTTTCGCCCGTATACCGACTTTACAGGCAATTTTTTTTTTTATCAGGTTTTTAAACTATGCCTTTTACAATAATTTGCCACCGGTAGGGCTAGACAATTTATTATTTTTACATATTTATATACTGTAATAGAACATGGACAGCGTTGTACGCGGTTATTACCATATTTATATTAAGATATATTAATACTTGTTTTGTAAAACCTATATAAAATGTTTTATGAATTAAATACTCGCATAAGAAAAATGTAGGGATAAATGTAAGTTAGAGCGTCACCTTCATATGTACAAATAAAGAACTTGAATGGTTACAATTGATACAAAAATTACGAAATCGCATAGTGAATAGAAGAATCTGTCATTTAAAACAGGAAATGATTGTAAAAAATAAATATGATTGGAATACTTAACCAATGGTTTGATATATGATCTATATAAAAGATATATAATAAACACTGTAAAATATCCCTTTAAAAACTATTGCTGGACAGCGTTCGCATGTATGTAATGATTTTAAAGAGATAACAACGATGGTCATGCCAGCTTACCACGATTTATTGCTAATTTGAAAGACAAAGGCCATTATTTTACTAAGTCTAACCGTTTATTAAACGATAACAAACAAAAATTAGTAGTTTGAAACAAGATTAACAAATACAATTTGTACGATACATACAACTTGTAACAAATGAGAATATTTATAGTGCAAAATAATTCAACGATTCAATAACAAACTCAACCGATTCTCGAAACCCTAGAGACTTTTCTACTTTAGGAATCACTGATATAAATAAATAAATATTATATACACTGGTTAAGTGTGAAAAGCGATTTACCGAACCAACTTACTACAACCTAAATATTTCATACAAACATAGCGGTAACAGAAATGGCTAATTTTCAGTTTCAAAAGACGAATCTAGATTTTTGCTGACTATGCTATTGGCCGTTAAGGTATTTACAGCTTCATCGGGCTACTAAGGCGAGCGTTTAAAGCATTCAGCCGATTTTATTTAACAACCAGCTCAAGGGTGCACGACAGACCTCGGCTTGGGCTGTCTCAAGATTAAGTTAACTATTCATAAAAAAAAAAAGTTGTAAGATACACAGGTATACCTCACGAACTCATACATATAACTAACAACTAAGACAGTCTGATCTCTCAGTTCAAATTAGGGAAAAAAATAGAAACCTACCGCCATATGTGTACCTACTTGTGTGTGTGCACATATGTGGCGGTCTTCTGTGTAATGTTGTGAAGCCAGTAGTTGAAAATTTTCAGTGTCATTGTATCGCGCTAGCAGCATAGTTAGGGGTTTCACGCCGAGGGAACGGACTTAGGCTTGAGCCGCTGCCTAGGGTGGTTTAAGCACGAATCCAGAATACCAATTAAAATAGTCGAAGTGGATTTATTCGAAAGAACATGCTAATACTATGTATGCAGACGCAACACTATCGTTGCTTTGCCACTACCTTTATGTAATTATAACTTCTATTGAGTTTATGTTCCATGTACACCCTTATCATTAGTAAGCAATGATTCAACCAACTTGCTCCCGATACACCCTTGTCTACTAACCAGTTCAAGATATTGCACGACATTTTAACTTGTCATGATGTCTTGGTAGTGGCGAATTGATGTTTGATGTTGTCTTAGGCCCCACAAATTATGTCACCCTTTTTTCTCTGTGAGGAAGTCCAAATTAACTATAGAATTTTAAGGGTAAACCCAACATTTAAATCATTATACAAATTTTACTAGAAATGCTTCAGTAGCTCGCAGCAGAAGCAATAGTTACGTATTCTTTTTTATTAATTTAAATTATTTTGACATTTTACCAATTTTAAAGTTTAGTCGTTTCGAAAATGTTGCCCCTAAAATCTTGCCACCTAGGCCCAGGCTGCACTGTATTCACAACTGTGTCTTGGTCGTCGAGTGATTTTACCAGTCGAATGTCAATTCGTGTCCTTTTTTTTCTCGAACTGACTACGCTATTGACCTAGCAAGGTCTTTACAGCTTCACCGGACTACACCAATTCGATGTCCGCTTTTTCAAACCCCGTGCATGTATCAACAAATTTTTCAGAATTCTCGTACATTAACTAGTTCAAATTAGTAACCCTATGGCCTGACGGAAAACATTGTAAGAAAACCTGAATCTGAGAAATGTTCTTATAGTAGGGATGTTAAAAAATAATCGATTTTTAATTAAATCGATTTTTATTTTATTATAATCGATTTTTTATTGTCGATGTTTATTTTCATATTAATCGATTTTTTAAAATCGATTATATAAATTACGCATTTTAATCGATTTTTATAAACATCTATGCGACGGATGAAAAAAACTCAAAATAAGTTCATTATTATTTACAATTGAAGAGTGAGCATAGTGAGATAATGTTTGTAAAAATTTAAAATGTTTTCTAGTCGCAAAACACCTAAAAGAGGCTGGCGAAAGTATTTTATAACGAAAAAGAATAATACCACAGTAATATGCATGTCCTGTTCGATAGAATGAAAAATTTTGTAGTTTTTGTAGTGAAAACATCCCACTGCCAAAGTAACATGAGCTACTATATCTTATAATGATTGTTGTGGTTCTTATGACAGCCAAATACCGCTCTCTGTAAAATTAAAACTTTCAATAAAACTAAAAAGGTCTGTCATGCGAGTACAACATGTTTACTAAAAATGTCTTATAGTAAACTCGACATCGATAAGTTTACAAAACTATAAATTATTCTTGAAATTATTCAATAAAAAAAATTCTTCAATTTTAATTTTCTCAGTCACACTATGATTAATATGAAAATTTAAAAGAGAACTTCATTGTTTTGAATTTTACAGTTAGAATTAATAATGTTGTCATTTTGTTAGGATGTTTATCATTTCATTTTTATTACGATATAATGTTTAATAGTACTGGAAATTTCTATGGTATTTAGTTTCTATATTCTTTACCTCGAAAGTTTAAAGGAACATTCACTTTTATTTTGTTTTGTACTGGTTATTTTTGATACGTATAATTTTATGTGATTCTTAATCTGATAAATTGTTATTTTAAATATTTAGGTTTATTATAGGAATATGGAAAGCATATCTATTTTTAAATATTATAAAAATCGATTTTTGAAAAAATCGATTATTTATTTTCAATAAAAGCGATTTTTAACAAATCGATTATTATTTAAAAAATAAAAATCGATTCCTAATTAATCGATTTTTTTCATTAAACTCACATCCCTATCTTATAGTACCATCGCGTGTAGGAAAATATAGAACTGTGAATTTATCGGAGTTTGTAATTGCTAATCGTGGGCTAGTGTGGTGGTTAAGCCCATACTTTCATATGGGAAGAGGCCTATGGGCGTACAGTGGATCCCTTACAGACTGATAATGATTGTTTTATTATAATTGAAAGCTACAATGTGCACATGAAGAAACCATTTACTTAAAAATTAATATGACAATCTTTGGTTGTATCTGTACCATAGTCTCTTATAGATTTTTTTTTCTCAAACTGACAACGCGATTCTTATAAACTAACATATAGTCTTACAAAAAACAATTATGAATACTTAAGCTATTTAATTAGTGCATGCGTGAAATGACACTTCCATATAATAGGTAACTGCTATGTTTACAATAACATCGTTTCCATCGTCGACTGCTCGATTCATTAAACATTGAAGTCACTTTTCGAAATTATTACCAATCCTGCAACATCAGTATACAATTTAACAAGGGTTCGTACTCAGTGAATATTTTTATTTTATAAATAACCTAGCTTTGGGCTAACAATGGTGCTCCGCTTCTGTTGGTCTTAGCGTAATAATATTTAGCCTTCTTCGATAAATGAGCTATCTAACATTGAAATCATTTTTCAAATAGGACCAATAGTTCCGGAGATTAGCGTGTTCAAGCAAACAAACTCTTCAGCTTTATAATATTAAGTATAGAATAGTATAGATTTGGCAAATTACGACCGGCGATAAGCCGTCCACGAGAATAGTCTCCATTATCAGTGATTTGTAAAAAATCTAGACGATTACAAAATCTAACGAACCATCTGTAATGTCTTTTACAATACGTAGCACAATTGTAATGAATTCCACATCTCGCTCTCGCTACTTTTACATATTTTCGAGAACAATATCAAATACTAAAGCGTTGGTTTTGATGTGTTTTTTACATACATTTTAGCATTTGAACATGGTTTCACCTGATGTAAAATAACGACGTGATCTAATGTGGTAAGCATGCTAAATCTAGAGTGGCTTTCAAATACAAATAACGAAACACAATTATAGCTGCTTAGTGACAGATTTTCAACATTAGAGTGGTGCTAACCAAATAGGGTTAGAGAAAGCCCTACTACCATATAAAGATTTCATCATGATATTTTTCTTCATCGGACTAATTTTCAAGCATACATGGATTAACATGGCACCCCAACACGCTAACCACTGTGCCATTATCTCTTCATATTATTCAGGATCTCTATTCTTGACCTATATTTATAAAAAAAAAACAAATAATCTTTATATGTGTATAATTCATCGATCCGTATGTGTGACTGTACTCGTCCTAAACGGCTAGACAGATTTTCATGAAAATTTTTGTGTTTGCAGGTGAATTCAAGAATGGTTTAGATACACAATTAAACCCGATAAGTGACGCTGCGGTTGAGTCTTAGGATTTTTTTTTATTGTAGCACGGCAGAATGACTGCACTATGCCTGATCGTAAGCACAGTGCAATCTAAAAATAACAGCGACCTCGATTGACACACTTATCCATCGCCGGTCGCCACTACCATGCCGGCCTGCAAAAATCTGGATATGCACAGGGTGATTCTGAAACGCGACCCGCAGAAGCGAATCACTATTACGGGCTTTTTCGCCATATACATAGTGGTTGCGACCCAGTCAGGCTTTACAACCCGACCACCCTGCTTTCGCCATTGCCTCGTTCCTTATTCAGCAGGGTGCACCACGAGCAGGTGAAGTTGGCTACGGTGTCTCAAGTCTTATGATGTTATTTGATACCCCTTACAACCCATGATGTTATTTGACACCCCTTACACCCCACATTTTTTTATTATTAAGGCAGGACGACGTACGCAGGGTCCGCTAATATTAATAATAAATATCTGATAGTCACGACTTCGTCTGCGTTATTTATTATCTTAATAATATTATATTTGAAAAAAAAACCAATGGTGATATATGTATGGTTTTATTAAATCACGCATCATAGGCATTTAACTGAAAATTTTCGGAAGATTATTTGATTTAGAGTAATAAAATCGCGTTTTTAAAATTGATATGCAACTACAAATTTTAATTTCAGTCTGCGTAAAGTAGGGAATACATAATATTATAATTATAGTCATTCAGATGATAGACGTATGGTAAAAATTGAGCACAATATTTATTTAAATTATTGAGTAATTTTGGATTGTACCATGGACACCGCCATATTGGCTTTGTCTGTTGTGCCGAGCACCTTTCACTCTACCCTTATCCCACGGCCGAGCGCAGTCTGTAATGTGATAATTGGACGAAAAAATATGAGGTGATGGAAAAGATTTTACTTTAAAAAAATGTTCTTATTCCATAGAGCCAAAATATTCCTTTAGTTTTTTTCATAAGGGATATTTTTTATTTAGACCCTTCAAGATCTCTGTTTACCTATATACGCAAAAAACAGGTGATTAAATCGATTCTGTCATCGAAGAAGGTTAAATTATATACAGAATGCATCTCTGTAACAGCGATACGTGCGTGTCAGCGCACTGTTAGCAGAATAAATTAAAACTTCAGCTTGAGATTTAACACCCGCTCCGACGCTCCACGATCATGATACCCGGCATCAGTTCCATCTATGCAAGTTGTTCCATTAAATAAACATAGAATTTATCTTGACGAATAATCTTACCTGAATAGTGACGTCACTGTCTATTACTTTGTAATATTGTAAAACTTTTAATTCGTTTCTAGGTAATGGTTATTCCAGTAATATTCTAGTTCACTCTGTATTAAAATGAAAGTTCTATTATCTTTGTAAATTATTCAAATTCCATTACTAATTATTTAGATATGACTAACATATCAAAAATCTTTATAGTATCTTTGATTCGATTTACCATTTCATTTTGCGTCAATATTTTTTTTACATTACATACTAGCTGTGCCCGCAGCTCCGTCCGAGTGGAAACTAATGTAAAAAAAGTGACTAATAAAACCTCCTGAATGTATTAAGTCTATTTACTTATCTACTGTTCTCTCGTCTTCT
>JACEII010001406.1:0-10147 GCA_014332785.1 Antheraea mylitta | reverse complement strand
ACTACACACAAAGAAATAACATATTAGTTAAAAACTTCAGATACCCGGCAGATTTGTGAGCGCCCTGTGCATTGATACTAAGATTTATTTGCTAAACTGCGTGTAATATGTAGGACATATTTGCAACAAGATAGCGGAGTAATCGTACGATGCAAACTTAAATAGTACTTGTCTATATATATAAAACTACGATGTTTAGGTACTCTACTTCGTGAATACTGAATATTTGTTTCAAAAATAGTAATGACTATCTTCTGCCTGCGACTTCTTTCGCGTGGAATAGTTACTTTGGCTTCGTTTACGTAGTAGGTGAAAATAATTTTAAATAATACGTATGTAAACCACGATTTTGATCGATTTTTGTTCATCGCTGCTCTACTCCTATTGGTCTTAGCGTGGTGATAGCTTTCCGTGATATAGGAGCTAACAGTGATTTTTTTTTTATCGGACCAATAGTTCAACCACACAAACAAACCCTCCAGCTTTATAATATTTAAAATTAAGAATAAGCATTGGGTAGTTAGGATTTAAAACTCCTGTACATTATGTTAGCTTTCCCTGCGACTTCTCTTACATCAATATAGATTTAACCTATCCTACACGAATACCAACTTTTTGTCTGCGTGAAAAGTATACATGTCCATTTCTGTACCTCTGACTAATGAGTACGCTGAAATGCATTATAATCAGTAGACGAGTTAAAGAATAATAAGAAAAAAAAAACACATTCCTAATTATAATATTTGATTACAAGTTCTTACATATCGTATTCGATGCTTTAAATACAATTTACGGTACAATGCCGCAACAATGTACAATGTACAATCACTTTTTACAAAATATTTCATAAATGTTTGAAATATTCAAAGTTACTAACATTCTACGTGATATTCTAAAACAAACGATTGTATATTGTCTACTTAAGTGTACTCATGATATTCATAGTATACGCGTAAATAATTATTATATATAGCGCGTTACCGAAATCATAACAAAATGTTGATTCCTTATATATAGCGTTTACAGCACTTTCCCTTCAATTAACTAAAAATACGATTTTTTTATATCATAGGAGGGTCTCCTGATGTTAAATGATCACCGCCGTCCATAAACACCAGGGGAGTCGCAAGTGCGTTACCATCCTGTGTTTGGGAGAGAATGTGAGAAAAAGGGAGGGGAGGTGGCATCCGGCGCTCTTACTGACCGAATGAAACGCTACAATGCGAGCATAATTTTCTCGTCGGTTTTCTATGGGTCGGGTGGTAGTACCCCGGACGAGCTGACCCATTCATCCCGACAATATGATACGATTAACAACAAAGCTGAAACTGAAGTTCCGTTTAATGTAAGCGTACTATGAGTCAGCGTTGTAGGCAAAAACGCTCAGAATAAATATATATTGGTAATAATCCAAAAACAGCGTAGCCTCTTTCAAGCGTAACGCTTCCCAAAATGAAAACGGCGTGATAAATATTTGTAAGTGTATTACTGTGCTTATTCGGCGACAGAGGGAGCGCTAATGACCAATTTAACGCTTATGAAGTGCAAATTCAGTGTCATACTGCGAAATGAGACATTATAATACGCAATTTCGTCTTCAAAAAGAATATGAATGCGAGACGCACCTGCGTAGGCAGCGTTCATTTTTCACTCCGTCTTTTTTCTAATTTTATTTTTACGGCACAGTATTCCCGATTGTGCAATAAGTTTTCTCAATAAAAAGTATACACCTCATTTCAATTATTTATTTATTTTATTACATATGACACTTAATATAGACTAATTTTAATAATTATTCATTCATTACTGTCAGTTAACTAGTTGGTATACGTAGCTTAGATCTCTTGGAAATGATTTCTTATTTTTGTTGTAACTATATTTTTGAAGTAAGAAATTTTTTAAGTGCGTTGATCGGTATTTTTTGGCAGGAAATAAATTTAAAATTTCGCGTCATGACATCCTATATCAGCGTGATCGACTATATCACGCTTTTTATATTTAAATCATTCATTTTTGACGTACATATGTCATTAGACTAACTAGTGCCCCATATAGTCCCATTGGACAGTATTGCTTGCACTGCAACATATTGCTAAAAATGAATAAGAGTTGTTGGATACTTTTATTCCTCTGTACATATATACGTAATTGTTTTTCTTTGGTTCCAACAATAAATCTATTTCTTTTTCCTTGCTAATGTAAATTTACCAGCTGTATATTATGTTTTCTCTACAAAATTATCTCGTATCATATTTTGTATGTTTAAATCTTTACTAGTGGGCGCCCAGTGGTGAAGATTCGACCATAGTTGATATTTTAAAGTTTGAACATTATTAGGGTTCTTTTGTCAAAGGGTATAACTTCTATTAATCAAAGATTTTTATGATAGCCACTCAGTTATTTGCCATTTTCCATGATCTTTAATTACATAAACATAAAAAAAAATGTATGTGTAAATGAAAATTGATGTTAATTATAACTTTGAAACAAAAGCAGGTGGTAAAGCTCTCAAATTCTAAGTAAACATAACTTTACGAAAATATAGAAATTTACCGCAACCCATGACACAATTTTCAATTAATTTTAAACGACACCATGGTTGGGTGGTATTTCTCGGTGATAATGAATTAAATGTAGTCAGTGTGAGTGTATGAGAAATAGTTATATGCCCAGGATGATCTTTTGGAAAAGTAATTGATACACAGTACAATCAGATGATGAACATAGATGTTTTCAATACTACTTAACTTTTGCAAATAAATTCATTCCTGTTGCTACATCAGGTTAAACTGTTACCTAAAATTTTTACATCCAATAAAACCAAGGAGAATTAATTAATGATTATTTCAGTGGTTCCATAAATGTTTATCAATTAATTATTAATATATATCTATACTATAATAAAACTGTAACAAGTCGAATTCTGTACATTAAATATTTTTTGAAAATTTTAATCAGGGTAGACTATGTTATCGATATAGAACCCAAAAATAATCTTTTTACAATTTTTATCTGTCTGTCTGTCTGTCCCTATGATCACGCATCACTCTGAAACTACTGAACCAATCTTGACGAAACTTGACATAGTGATAACTAATACTACGAGATTACATCAAATATACATTTTGTCCCATAAAAAGCAAAGGGTTCTCCAGGATAAAGGATTAAAGTCTAGAATCTGGACCCGTATTACTCTGAAAGTACTGAACTAATTTTAACAACACTTAACACAGTAATAACTCATATTACAAGGCTACATCCAGGATACTTTTTGTCCCATAAAACGCAAGGGGTTCTCCAGGATAACGAAAAACAAAAATTTTTAGTTAACGTAACTAGACTTTTTTGCGACACCATAGTACAAGAGCCGGCAACGTTGAAAGAACATGAATTTAAGAATACCTGGTTCTTTAATATATCAATATATATTTTTTTGTATCATAGGAGGCAAACGAACAGGTGGGTCACGTGATGTTAAGTGACCACCACCCTCTATACACACTAGCAACACCGGGGTGTCGTAAATGCGTTGCCAACCTGTATATTGGAAGAGGGTAAGGGAAGGCTAAGGAGAAAAGGAGAAGAGAGGTGAGCCTCCGGCGCTCTTACTGACCAAACGAAACACTACGATGCAAGCACTGTTATTTCACGTCGGTTTTCTGTGAGTGGTTGGTATTAGCCCGAAAGGACACTTGGTAGCCGGTTATTGTTGTATATTTAATGCGCATTTTCATTTAATTAATTTTGATTTATGAATAGTTTAGGAACATTTTTTTTCAGTAACTTTTAAACACAATTAAAAGCGTGAATTTATCACAGTCAGACACATTTTTCTATAAACAATCATATATATACCCGCTGATATATTTAATAAATAAAAATGATAAATTTCAAACCAATTATTTTTTTAGCAAAGAACAAATTTCATTTCATTAAACATTATTGATATTAAGATTTCACCATATGAAACAACGATAAACGTAAATATATGACTCGGGATTAACGCCATCTTAAATATATGCGTCGATTATCAGGCTACACGAAACCGAAATACCTTGGGCCGGCGAGGTGAAATATCTCGGCGTCACTTTAGATAAACACTTAAATTTCGATTCACACACATATAGAGTGCGAAACAAAGCCGTTATGGTCTTGGGTCGTCTCTATCGTTTGCTTTGTCATAAGAGTAAAATGTCCCCCAGACATAAACTCACTTTATATAAAACTTGCATCCGTCCGATTATGACGTACGGTTGTTCGGTCATTGCACATGCGCAAAATCGTATTCAAAAGTTGCTGGTTCTCCAGAACCGAGCCCTGCGTAAAATCACCGGTGCCCCATGATACGTCCGGAATAAGGATCTCCACGGGGACCTCATATATAAAAAATCACTCACACGTAGTTATTTCGAATAAGCCGCGAATCATCCCAGCCCTTTAGTGGTTTCCGCCGCGAACTATGAACCCATACCCAACGCTGCGCAGTATAGAAGACGACTGCGACACATTTTACCGACCCTCCTGATTCAATCACGTCAGCGAAAGATCAGTACCAGCCTATCTCTTCAAACAAAACGTGTTCACGCCCACGCCCGCATAACCACAGATCACGCCGCCATGGTCTGGGGATAAATTTCGCTTCCGCACACCAGATTAGGCCCCGCTCGGCAACGGCTCAAACCTAAGTCCGTTCCCTCGGCGGGGAGCCCTTGAGTACTCTGCTCACGCGATACAGTGCCACAAAACTTTACATCAATGCTACAACATCAAACACATCACCTATACACACGTGCACGCCTACACGCTTACACGCTGTTTTTCTTTTTCAGAGAAATAGACGACAAAGAGTTCTACCCTTATTTTTCTCCATTCTATCCTATCTTATATAGTTAAGAGAAATTTTTCCGATACAAAATACATACAGGAGTTGTTGAGGCACACATGCCCGGTACACATGCATGTTTCAATAACTTATATACGTATATCTAGATAGATTAGCTTAAGTTAGCTCAGATAGGACGCAATTTTTGCACAAAACAGGCAACAGCCCAAGCCGAGGTGTGCCGTGCACACTTGAGTTGGTCGCTCAAACATCTCAAGTCGGTTGAGTGCTTTCAGCGCTCGCCTCAATAGTTCGATGAAGCTGTAAAGACCATTCCAGGTCAACAGCGTATACATTTCGAAAAAAAAAATGCGTCGATAACATACGCTGCCACAATTATCGCTATATTTATCATGCACCCAGTAGTACTGCACTAAACTATACCTATAGCTATATTCTATACACATATTATTTTTATAGCAATAAATCGGTCTAAATATTGAGTTAATAACTGAATTTGTGTGAAAGATGAAATTTGTACTTATTTATATCTAAATATAATAATAATAAAATTACTGCTATTCTAGCATGGGTTAAGATTACTTTTATTTTTATTTCTAAAAAATAGCATCAAGCACATTATTGTCAATACCATAAATGTCTTTCAATTATAATTCCATTTTAATAACGTTTCAAAGTTAGTGAAAAAATACATCCTAAATTTTTAAAATCAATATTTTTATCTGTAAAGGTTCGATATACACAAATAAACGCAACTCTTACCGGCAGCCAAGTAGTCCGTTGTTCGGATGAATATAATATATAAAACTGGCTTGATTGATTCTTTCCGGTATGGCCTCTGCCTATGTAGGTATTTTTGCCAATATCAAGTGTGACAAATACACGATATAAATTTAATGCCAAATATTTAGTGTAACAATTTAGAATAATCTATAATAGAAACATATCAACATGGATAAATTACCAAAAGGTGATAGGTACTATGTTGTGAGTGGTACAGAGATTATTTATAAAAATATATTGGAAATATATTTAAAATACGTTTTCGAAACAGTTTATAACTCTTAGACAATAGTTTCAAGCAAGTGACAGTTGACGACGCTTCAGCGCGATGTTTGACGCTTCGATAAGGTGTTCATATATTTTTCTTTAATACAATGGAGTATAAAAAGGTTTTAATACAAGTTGAGAATAGTTATGATAAAGTAAGTGGTAGAGATGTTTATTTAGTTTTATGTAGGTTAGTTTTCATCTTAATTGATCCTGGTAGATGTTTTTTTTTCTTCGAGATGACTACGCTATTGACCGAGCAAGGTCTTAACAGCTTCACCGGACTACAAACAATGGAGTGTTTGATGGTGCTACGAACGGGTACTAGGCTTATTAAAAAAAAATTACATGTAATCTGGGTATATGTTTCAGTGAATCCGTGGATAGTTTGGATTCACAATTGGAAACGGTAGTTGTGGCTGCAATCGGGTATCAGTTTTATTCAATTTTTCGCGTTTAAAAATACAATGGAAACCAGTGATAACCAATTTGGTGCAGAGGTAGTTGCACGGGTCAGCTAGTATATAATGAATTTACATATTATATTTTTGTAAAATTAGCCTGTAATTTGACCAGTTACATACAAAAATACATACAGTCGAGCATAGCAACCTCCTTCGCAACCTTTTTTGAAGTCTGTTATTGACGGCTGTCAAAATGACTTTTTTATTTATGTACGTATATGATGTGTAAAATTCAAGCAGTAGTGTTAGTAATGCATATTTTAATTAATTTCATGTATTTATAATGTATTTTATATAAAATAAATAGCCTTCTGCACTTCTCCGCCATATAAACTTTAACTATGCCAAATTTCAAGTTCATCCGCTAATGCAGTTCATTTAATAAAAAGAAGTACAAATTTTAATCGATAATTTTATAGGTGGTAGAGCAATGCTGAAGCTATTACTGGTTTCAGCATAAATGGGTCGGCTCGCCCGGGGTATTACCACCCGACTCACAGAAAAGGCGACATGAAGTAATAGTGCTCGCGTTCTTGCATTTCATTCGGTCAGTGAGAACGTCGGAGAATCACCTCACATCCCCACTCTCCCCTCTCACCCAGCCCCTAAACACAGATTGGCAACGCAACTGTAACTGTCCTGGTGTTGCTAGTGTCTATGGACAGCAGTGATTACTTAAAATAAGGTAACCTACCTGTTCGATTCTATCCTATGGTATAAAGGCTAGTAACAGCTTTTCTAATTCAAAAGTGTCAAGTATAAAAATGAATGTTTATTCAATGAATCATCTTCTTTCAATTATATAAAAAATGGTTGCGACAGCCTGTCATTGCTTTGTACCACTTTATAAGAAAAGATACAAAAGGAAGTTTGTTCAATAAAAGCTTTTAAAATCTCGTATAATAGTTTTACATCCTTCTCAGAACTCGGTGGGGGAAATGTCTATCGTATCTAACAATTCTTTCTTAACGGGCACTTTACTCACTCGAGTGACTTCTTTGTTAAATTTTAAGGACCAACATTTATAAAATTCCGCTCTGACTAGAGTTACTCAGACTTACAAATTCAAATCTATATCTATACACTATAATAAAACTGTAGCAAGTCGAAATCTGTACATTAAATATTTTTTGAAAATTTTAATCAGGGTAAACTATGTTATCGATATAGAAGCCAAAAATAATCTTTTTATAATTTTTGTCTGTCTGTCTGTCCCTATGCTCACGCATCACTCTGAAAGTACTGAACCAATCTTGACGAAACTAGACATAGTGATAAATAATATTACGAGATTACATCAAATATACTTTTTGTCCCATAGAACGCAAAGGGTTCTCCAGGATAAAGGATTAAAGTCTAGAATCTAAACCCGTATTACTTTGAAAGTAGTGAAACAATTTTAACAAAATTTAACACAGTGACAACTGTTATTACAAGGCTACATCCAGAATACTTTTTGTCCCATAAAACGCAAGGGGTTCTCCAGGATAACGAAAAATAAAAATTTGTAGTTAACCTAACTAGACTTTTTTGCGACACCTTAGTACAAGAGCCGGCAATGTTAGAAGAACAAGAATTTTAGAATACCTGGTTTTTTAATATATCAATATATATTTTATTGTATCATAGGAGGCCAATGAACAGGTGGGTCACGTGATGTTAAGTGACCACCACCGTCTATAGACACTAGCAACACCAAGGGTATCGCAAGTGCGTTGCCAACCTGTATATGGGAGAGGATGAGGGTAAGGGAAGGGAAAGGAGGAAAGAGGAAGAGAGGTTGGTCTCCAACGCTTTCACTGACCGAAGGAAACACTACAATGCAAGCAATATTATTTCACGTCAGTTTTCTGGGAGAAGGGTATTAGTCCGAACGAGACAACCCATTCATGCTGAAACCAGTTACAGCTTCAGCGTGGGACTACCACCTACACAAATTATCAATATATCAATAGACAGAATTTAGGACATCTGGTAGCTGATTAACGTTGTATTTTTAATGCGCATTTTGATTTATGAATAAGTTTAGGAACATTTCTTTTCAGTAAGTTTTAAACGCATTTAAAAACATGAATTTATCACAGTCAGACACATTATTGTAAACAATCTTACGCCCGCTGATATGTTTTATAAATAAAAAGAATTAATTTCAACCAATTATTTTTTCCACAGCAAAAAAAAAATCATTTTATTAAACATTATTGATATTAAGATTTCACCAAATACAATCAAATAACGATAAACGTAAATGTATGACTTAGGACTGACGCCATCTTAAATATATGCGTCGCTAACATACGCTGCTCCAATTATCGCTATCTTTATCGTGCAGCCAGTACTGCACTAAACTATAGCTATAGTTAAGTTATTCTATACACATATTATTTTTATAGCAATAAATCGGTCTAAATATTGGGTTAAATAACTGAATTAGTCTGAAAAATGAAATTTGTGCTAAAAATGTCTTTCAATAATAATTCCAGTTTAATAACGTTTCAAAGCTAGTGTTAAAATTATTTAAAAATCAATATTTTTGTCTGTAAAGGTACGATATGCACAAAAAAACGCAACGTTTACCGGCAGCGAGGTAGCTCGGACGTAATTCGGATGACTATAATATATAAAGCGGGCTTGACTGATTCTTTCCGGTATGACCTCTGCCTATGTAGGCAATTTCGCTAATATCAAGTGTGACAAATACACGTTATGAATTTAATGCCAAATATTCAGTGTAACAACGCAGAATAATCTACAATAGAAACATATCAACATAGATAAATTACCAAAAGGTGATAGACACTATGTTGTGAGTGGTACAGAGATTATTTATAAAAATATATTGGAAATATATTTACAATTCGTTTTGGCACAGTTTCTAACTCTTAGATAATAGTTACAAGCAAGTGACAGTGGACGCTTCGACGCGATGTTTGACGCTTTTTTTTTCTCGAACTGACTACGCTACTGACCTGGCAAGGTCTTAACAGCTTCACTGGACTACTAAGACGAGCAGCGCTTAAGGCACTCAGCCGATTTTATATTGGCAACCAGCTCAAGGGTGCACGGCACACCTCGGCTTGGCTGTTGCCCGTTGCATGCAAAAATCGCGACCTAACTTAGCAAACCTAGCTAACTATTCATATATGTATGAGTTGTTGAACCGTATATGTGTACCAAGCATACACGCCTCAACAACTCTTCCATATATTTATTATCGGAAAATTGAGAGTTTTTCAGTTCGATAAGGGAAAAAAAGTAAAACCTTCTACTTTCATGTGTAAGCGTGTAGGCGTGCACGTGTGTGGGGGTGATCGTGTAGTGTTGTAGCGGTGATATATATTTGTGTGTCACCGTATCGCGCAAGCAACGCACTCAAGGGCTCCCTACCAAGGGAGAACCTAGGCTTGAGCCGCTGCCGTGGGAGGCCTAATCGGGTGTGCGGGAGCGAAATTAACCCCCAGACCACGGCGGCGTGATCTGTGGTTACGTGGGCGTGGGCGTGAACACCCTCTGTTTCGAGGGACAGGCTGGTACTGATCGTTCGCTGACGTAATTGGATCAGGAGGGTCGGTAAAAATGTGTCGCGGACGTCTTTTATAACGCGCAGCGTTGGGTACGGGTTCATAGTTTGCGGCGGATACCATTAACGGACTGGGATGATTCGTGGTTTTTCAAAATAGCTAATCGTAAGTGATTTTACGTACGCCCAGATAGAAGGGATCTCTAGGTCTCTATGGAGATCGACTCTCCGGATGTACCACGGGGCACCGGTCACTTTACGTAAAACACG
>JACEII010001404.1:0-11549 GCA_014332785.1 Antheraea mylitta | reverse complement strand
AGAGCTCGAGGGTTGCTACGGATGTCCTTCTTGTATTTGCGTTTGAATTCCTCAGCGAGATGATTCACTACACGATTGTCAAAATCTTCACCTCCGAGATGTGTGTCTCCGGCAGTAGCTCTGACTTCAAACAGGGATCCTTCATCTATAGTTAGTATTGAAACGTCGAATGTGCCACCCCCGAGATCGAATATTAATACGTTGCGTTCGCCTTTTAGGTTTTTGTCGAGCCCGTAAGCAAGTGCAGCCGCGGTGGGCTCGTTTATAATTCTCAGCACATTGAGTCCTGCGATGGCTCCGGCGTCCTTAGTTGCTTGTCGCTGAGAGTCGTTGAAATAAGCTGGCACTGTTATAACTGCATCTCGCACGGTAGTCCCGAGATACGCCTCGGATGTTTCCTTCATTTTTGTCAAAACCATACTGCTGATTTCTTCTGGTGCAAACTTTTTAATTTCACCCTTGAACTCGACTTGAATCTTCGGTTTGCTGCGGTCATTGATCACTTTGAACGGCCAGTGCTGCATGTCTTGTTGAATCTTGGGATCGTCATATTTACGGCCGATGAGTCGCTTGGCGTCGAACACAGTGTTGTTGGGATTGAGTGCTACCTGGTTTTTGGCAGCATCGCCGATGAGACGTTCTGTATCCGTAAACGCTACGTAAGAAGGTGTAGTTCTGTTGCCTTGGTCGTTCGCGATGATGTCGACGTTACCGTGTTGCCAAACTCCAACACAAGAGTAAGTCGTTCCAAGATCAATTCCTATAGCTGGCATTTTGTTTTAATTAATATCCACACTTTGATAAAATATGAAGTAGAGTATTATTCGGTTAAAATTCTTTATACTTCGTACACGAATCGTTTGGTGTATTCACCGTAATTCAACTTCTTTCACTCGTTTGCGTTTTCAAATAATGATTGAATTACCGCGCCCGCAGTCGCCTTATATTTGTTTTCTGTGTAGGAAAGAATAGACAGGAATATTCTAGAAAATATTGTCCAATCATACTCGTTTGTTCAACGAATATTCTAGATGAATCGAGCGACCTACTGATATTCACCAATCAGAACGTGGCTGCCATAGAACATTCTGGAGTCTATAAAAATTTGACCAATAAACGTAAAGGTTATCGAAAATAAAGACAGCAAGCTCAATGTAAAGCGAGAGAGATAATCAGAGTTAGGGTTGCTAGGTCATGAATTTTACTAAGGCTTAAATATTCGACGATTTTAGATACTTGTTGTGTGGATGTGGATAATTATGTTATGTGATAACAATGTTATGAGAAATATATTTCTTTTCTTATAAATGCGTATTAGATTCTAGATAATTTATGTTTACAATTTCATTGCGATGTTGAAAGGATTATGACTTATAGTATAAAATTAGTATCATTAAACACACAAGCTTACAATGTAAAGAATGTTTCTTTTCATTACACGTTACTAATATTTCCTAAGAAATATTAAATCGAATTAATTATGTTATGAAATGTGACTTACTACCATCATAATATTGGAACATGCTAAATTTACAATGTATGAATACTTGCTAAATTGGTTATGTAGTGCAGGTTAGCACTCATTTATCGCAATGTAGCAATGCTAAATTCAGTCTTCTTTGTAAAACTTAGATGTGTTTATAAGGTCTCGGTGCAAGTAGTTTACTGATATAATGATAGTTGGAATGAATTGTGTAACAATTTCAAGATATTCGATATTAAATAATACCTTATTTACATTATATATCGATATATCCTTTGATATATGTAGATAAACCAAATGTATAAATTGAATAATTAACTGTATGTCCTTTATAAAAAAATTTAATTAATCTTATATCGGAAGATGCTTTAACTAATATAGCGTAGGTACAGAAAATTTAAATTGGATCTGGCAGCACTTATTTCACCATTCGATGTGTGTGTTTAGAAGTGTGAATGTAGGAGGGTAAGTTATTGAACGAAGCGATTAATATAGTTTTTTTTTTCTTTCAGAGTGACTACGCTATTAACCCAGCAAGGTCTTAACAGCTTCACCGGACTACTAAGGCGAGCGCTTAAGGCACTTAGCCGATTTTATTTTGGCAACCAGCTCAAGGGTGCAAGGCACACCTCGGCTTGGCTGTTGCCTGTTGCATGCAAAATCGCGACCTATCTTAGCTAACCTAGCTAACTATTCATATATGTATGAGTTGTTGAAACGTATATGTATACCAAGCATACACGCCTCAACAACTCCTCCATATATATATTATCAGAAAATTGAGAGTTTTTCAGTTCGATAAGGGAAAAAAAAGTAAACCCTTCCACTTTCATGTGTAAGCGTGTAGCGTGCACGTGTGTGGGGGTGATCGTGTAGTGTTGTAGCGGTGATGTATATTTGTGTGTCACCGTATCGCGCAAGCAACGCACTCAAGGGCTCCCTACCGAGGCATCGAACCTAGGCTTGAGCCGCTGCCGTGGGAGGCCTAATCGGGTGTGCGGGAACGAAATTAACCCCCAGACCACGGCGGCGTGATCTGTGATTACGCGGGCGTGGGCGTGAACACGCGGGCGTGGGCGTGAACACGCTCTGTTTCGAGAGACAGGCTGGTACTGATCGTTCGCTGACGTGATGTAATCAGGAGGGCCGGTAAAAATGTGTCGCGGACGTCTTTTATAACGCGCAGCGTTAGGTACGGGTTTATAGTTTGCGGCGGATACCTCTAACGGACTGGTATGATTCGCGGCTTTTTCAAAATAACTAATCGTAGGTGATTTTACATACGCCCAGATAGAAGGGATCTCTAGGTCTCTATGGCAGATTAATATAGGGCTGTTCTAGTATGTTCGGTAACGGTTTCGATTAATGTAGGGAAAAATTGCCCAGGGTTTTAAGCAAATATTTTTGTGATATAGCAGTATATAGGTAGAACACCTATATATTAATTCATAGCATTCTTAGGAAGACGATTTTTCGTGTTCCGGCAAGTGTTCTCGAATATTAAAACAAAAAAACAGTGTGATATAAGAGCCGAGTTGGCGACTCGTATGCTATGTATTTATGCTTCGATCAGTTGTTATTGTTGATCGAAGGGTTTATGTATCTATTTGATAGGTCTAGTTATAACTAGACAAAAATACCAACACTACTTATAATTTTGTTTAGTTTTCGAGACATTAACAAGATTGATTAAAGTTCATAGAAACAAAAAATAATATTTTATCTCCTTTCAATTTTTATTATTGTAAAATGTCACATGCTCTAATATAGATGATCAGCAAAACAACCAACAAATACATAAATAATTGACGAATAAAGCACTGACAAGGAGCAAAACACTCTTTAGACATCTACAACAATTTTTATGACGAAAATCGAAAAAGTACAGACCCGTTACGTTTACATTCTTTACATTTAGATCAATCAGTTATGTCAATCATATTGTTTTCTTTTTTACATATTTTGCTATTACTCGAAAACCAATTAAATTAGAAATGTGAAACTTTCAAGAGTCTTATTATTTTATAAGAATTTGCCGCGGCGTCACACGCGTTTTTAAATTTTATTAAAGAAATATAAAATTGTGAGAACATATACAATGATAGATATATTCTTTCAAATACAGTTGTAATTACGACACGCATACCGCCTACAATAACATATAACGTGTCATCTATACTATCTATATCTATACTAATATTATAAAGAAGTAAAGTTTGTGAGCTTGTGACTTTGTAGGGAGTAATCTTCGGAACTACCGGTCCGATTTGAAAAATTCTTTCAATGTTATATAGCTACTTTGTGGAGGATGGTTATAGGCGATATATATTACGCTGAGCCCAATAGAAGCAGAGCACTAATGAATAATGTTTCAATATCGATTTTTTTTCCTCTTGAGAGCTTCCGCTGCGCGTTAGCATTAACCTAAATTCCACGCGAACAAAGTTGCAGGCAAGAGGCTGATTAGATATATAAATACTACCACTGTGTCAAATGAGGTTTATCATTAGCAACATATTCGGAACTTCAACCCACCATATAACTACCTCAGTGCTCTCACTTACACTGTATAAGGAACTAATGAAACATAATATTATAAAGATGCCCTTATTACCTATATAATTAAGATTTTGTGACTACACAAAAAATAATCTCTAGTCTGTTCCGTGTAACTAGTCTTTGATTCGCTTCTGCGGGTCGCATTTCGGGATCAGCCTGTGCATATCCAGCTTTTTCCAGGCCGACATGATAGTGTCGACCGGCGATGGATAGTGTGTCAATCGTAATCATAATGTTGATTTGTAAACAATTAGGTGATAAGTTTTTCTCTAATTAAAAATACAGAATGAGTGTAAGTCTTGAAATCTTGCGAAATTTCATGCAACTATCTCCCAGTGAAAGTCCCATGAAAATCGGTCCAACTGTTTTGCATATGGCCTGCAAACGAAGCCGCGATTAACAGACAGACAGACCGACAACATATTATAGTTGCAATTTTGTTATCACTAGCGTGTATATTTTTATATCCAATTAGTTAAAAAGAATATTTTAATATTACATACATACACTTCATTTTATTATATGCATAGAAATAGTGCCTACATTACTTTATAGTCCGTAAACAAATGCAGCTCAAAATTAAAAACTTAAACACGCGAGTCTAAATTTGAATGTGGAATTTCATATGAAACACCAAATATTTGAAATTTTTATTTTGGCGGGATCGCAATCTGTCATGTAGGTAGTAGTTTTTATATTATATTTATAATTTTGTGCTATTAGATTCTGTATTTTGTAATATTGGTAGCATTTTAATATACATAGTTCAGTTATTGTGCACAGATACAACCAGATTAGGCCCCCCTCGGCAGCGGCTCAAGCCTAGGTCCGTCCCCCGGCGTGGAGTCATTGAGTGCGCTGCTCGCGCGATACAGTGACACAAAATCTTACATCACTGCAACAACAGTACACATATCACCCCCGCGCACGTGCACGCATACACGCTTATACATGAAAGTGGAAGGGTTTTGTTTCTTTCCCTTATCGAACTGAAATAGTTTGGAAAATTATCCGATACGAAATATATATAAGAGTTGTTGAGGTTGGTACACATATATGCTCCAAGAATTCATATATGTATGAATAGTTAGCTTAGGTCACCACAGATGGATCGCGAATTGCACGTATCAGGCAACAGCTCAAGTCGAGGTGTGCCATGCACCGTTGGGCTAGTTGCCCAAAAAGAATCGGCTGAGTGTCGCAAACACTCGCCTTAGTAGTCCGGTGAAGCTGTTAAGACCTTGTTGGGCCAATAGCGTAGTCCTATGTAACCTGTTTATACTTTTTTAATTTTTGTATAAAAAGATGTTACATTTCAATCTCTTTTAGAAATATCCGTCTGTCTGCTGTTTGTTTGGACAAGCATCACTACTAAAGTACTTCATTCATGATTAAACCTTTTCAATAAAATCATAAAGCATATCTTCCAGAAACATTTAGTCTTTGTTTTATTAAAATCGTTTCTGTCTATCAAAAGTTATTATAATTGTAATGACGACACGACTTAAATACGAAAGAATAGTATATAAGTAAATTGACCCTTATTAAAGTTATGAACTAGAATTAAAAAATTATGTAAAAAACTTACATAAGGGTCCACACGAGCAAAGTCGCGGGCATAGCTAGTTAAAAATTGGTTGTTAGCGACACTTTTTTGTTCAATATAGTATTAGTAATACTTGGTGAATTCAATATTTTAGTAATGTTGGGCATTAATATACATAATTCAACATTACAACATTACAGTACGTAATTTCAGTGAATATCTTCTTACGTAGCATCTATGGCTTAGGTGAAGTGTAAATATTAAAAATCCAAAAACAAAACTCCATATTATTACATCGCAACCATGCGTAGCCGGGGTCCGTCGCTAATAAAATCAAAAAGTGTTTTTTTTTGTTTTAACCCGAGTTTTATGACAACAAATATACAGTTACATATATGTAATTACTAAATAAATAAGACTATAAAAGTAAGTAGTAATTGTAGAAATTATAGAAGAAAAAATATTATGGGACTGTAAATTAACGTTACTTTGGTATATTTAATCTTCTTAGTATACCTATAATATGGGATTTATTATATCATAATTTATCATTTCATAGTATAAAAAATTAGTCTTATGCTACGTTTGTTTGTCTGTCTCTCTGTTCGCGATAAATACATAAAGTAGGTACTGAACCGATTTTCCATGCCGTGATGAAAACCTTTGATTATAGAAATTGACAAAAGAACCCTAAAAAAGTTCAAACTTTAAAAAGTCAATGAAGAATGGTTTAATGTCGATCACTGAGCGTCCACTAGTTATTATTAATTTTTGTATTGTCGCAAGCTTAGCCGCGAGAAAAGGCTATATAATAAAACGCATTATTAGCTGATGTGGATACATTATATAATATTAAATTAAGGTTATTATTTCGACGATATGAGAGGTAACTCAATTTGAGTCGAAATAACTTCTATTAAGTTTAAAGTGGCAAAGTTTTGAATTTAAAAAGTAAATGTATTGAAATCGAGATGCTTCATTGGTAACACAACTGAAATATCGATTGGATGTTCCAAGGTCCTCAGTACATTTATTAACAGTTATAAAACTACGTAAATCTACTAGTTCTATTATAACTAATAATATTTATCATCGTCAGACTGTGAAACATCGTGAGATAATTTGAACGCCTCAAGAAATGTTGTTAACAATATCTTTCTCAATGCAGTGAAACGAAAACATTCCTAGGCGTTTGAAATAGCCCACAAGTCTGGGATTTTGTAAATTGTAGGGTAATATGAAACTCAAGTTATACTTCAGTTAGAAGCTTTTACCGAAGAATGCTATAATAACAAGCTATTCTGTGTATGGTGGCTACATAAATACATTTTATAAGATGTTTTTATTTTAAACTTCAGATCATAAAGAAAGGTGTATAAAATTTTATATTTTGTTTGGGTTTATTGAAATTAACCTGGATACTAGCTTTGGGACAGATTGGTCCCAGCGCGCTTTTTTAAAAAAATTTAAATTTCCCGCCATCGGCAAAGACATTTAGTACATGTACCATATGAGTCTATAAATCTATGGTCACAATAATATATTTAATTATATTCAGATTATATATCGTTTTTATTATCATGTATTTGATATTATTTTCATAAAAATTATATCTAATTTAAAATATATTTTGTTTTTTATTTCTTATGATCGATAAAATATTGTATATTTTCTTGAAATAAGGAGAAAGAATAATAGTAAAGTTAATTGGCTGAAAACTATTGTTATCATATTCATTTGTCTAAATTATTCAATATTTAATTTGATATATTCATATTGTAGTAGTTTAATGTATATTTAGTTCAGTATTTAATGTAAAATATTTTTTCTAACCTAAAAGTATAAATACAATAGTTAAGTTGGACATTTCATGGTTTAGTACAAAAAATAGTTCTTAAAAATTAAATAATAATGTAATAATACATTTTGCATAATAATTGGAATTTCACATTACATCATTTATAATTATTCAAATCTTGTAATAAATCCAGTATTTTTTTAAACCTTATACTACCAAACTGTTTGCTAACCTTTGCATCATAAGGTCTATTTTCGTTTGTATGGCGCTTAAATCTTTATGGTTTTTCACTAATACAGGTGTTAAATAAAAAAAAAACAAACAAGATTTATAACAAAACAAATTCAATTTATTATGTTTTTGCAGCAAACATAATCTTATGATCATTATTGGAATAATATTTTACAACAAGACATACTTAAGACTAAAATAAATATTTACAAACTATTTTACATTTAAGACTAGACATTACGTTAATATATACAGAGATCCTTCATTGGAAACCTATACAATAATAATTGTTACTATTACAATTACAATTAATATTTTGTATACAATAATTATTGTCAGTTCAATCTACTTCTTCCACTGTAGGACCAGAGTTGTTAGGTCGACGTTGTTGTTGGCATCCACCTGTTGGTGTTGTTCCAGCACCGTGCATTTTACTCATTACGGGAGAACATATCCTCTGCAGCTCTTTCAACTTGTATTCATATTCATCTTTTTCAGCAAGTATGTTGTTATCAAGCCACTTCAACGCGTCTTCGCATTCACGTCGAGCGGTGTCTTTATCTTGTTCGCTGAGCTTATCGCCAGCCTCGTCCAGCGCTTGTTTCACGTTGAACACATAGGACTCGAGGTTATTCCTCGCAGCGACGCGTTCCCGTTGTCGATCGTCCTCCTCTTTATATCGCTCCGCTTCGGCTAACATACGATCTATCTCAGCTTGCGACAGACGCCCTTTGTCGTTCTTAATGACGATGTTTTTGCTGCGACCTGTACTGTTCTCTTTAGCAGACACGTTCAAGATTCCATTGGCATCCAAATCGAATGTAACATCGATCTTTGGCACGCCTCGTGGCGCCGGAGGGATGCCTGTGAGATCGAAGCGACCAAGCAGATTGTTGTCTTTCGTCATAGCTCTCTCGCCCTCGTAAACTTGAATAGTGACAGCAGGTTGGTTGTCAGAATACGTTGTAAACGTTTGAGACTGTTTGCAGGGAATCTTAGCATTGCGCTCGATGATTTTCGTCATCACACCACCGGCAGTTTCAATACCGAGTGACAGGGGTGCTACATCGACCAGGAGAACGTCTTGGATCTTGCTATGTTGTTCTCCGCTCAGGATAGCTGCTTGTACGGCGGCACCGTAAGCGACTGCCTCGTCCGGATTGATAGACAAGTTTAATTGTTTACCGCAGAAGAAGCTTTGCAGCATGCTTTGGATTTTAGGTATACGTGTAGAGCCACCGACGAGAACGACGTCGTGAATAGAGCTCTTGTCCAGTTTTGCATCTTTCAGCGCTTTTTCAACAGGTTCTAACGTACCACGGAATAGGTCTGCATTGAGTTCCTCAAACCGGGCACGTGATAATCTCGTGTAAAAGTCAATACCTTCGCAAAGTGCGTCTATTTCGATAGTAGCCTCTGTGCTGGAGGATAACGTCCGTTTAGCACGTTCGGCGGCGGTACGTAGTCGGCGAAGAGCTCGAGGGTTGCTACGGATGTCCTTCTTGTATTTGCGTTTGAACTCCTCAGCGAGATGATTCACGACTCGATTGTCAAAATCTTCACCTCCGAGATGTGTGTCTCCGGCAGTAGCTCTGACTTCAAACAGGGATCCTTCATCTATAGTTAGTATTGAAACGTCGAATGTGCCACCTCCGAGATCGAATATTAATACGTTGCGTTCGCCTTTTAGGTTTTTGTCGAGCCCGTAAGCAAGTGCAGCCGCGGTGGGCTCGTTTATAATTCGCAGCACATTGAGTCCTGCGATGGCTCCGGCATCCTTAGTTGCTTGTCGCTGTGAATCGTTGAAATAAGCTGGTACTGTTATAACTGCATCTCGAACGGTGGTCCCGAGATACGCCTCGGCTGTTTCCTTCATTTTTGTCAAAACCATACTGCTGATTTCTTCTGGTGCAAACTTTTTAATTTCACCCTTGAACTCGACTTGAATCTTCGGTTTGCTGCGGTCATTGATCACTTTGAACGGCCAGTGCTGCATGTCTTGTTGAATCTTGGGATCGTCATATTTACGGCCGATGAGTCGCTTTGCGTCGAATACAGTGTTGTTGGGGTTGAGTGCTACCTGGTTTTTGGCAGCATCGCCGATGAGACGTTCTGTATCCGTAAACGCTACGTAAGATGGTGTAGTTCTGTTGCCTTGGTCGTTCGCGATGATCTCGACGTTACCGTGTTGCCAAACTCCAACACAAGAGTAAGTCGTTCCAAGATCAATTCCTATAGCTGGCATTTTGTTTTAATTGTTTTCCACACTTTGATGAAATATTAAACACGCGAAATATTCGGTATAAATGAAGACTTCGTAATTGCTTGGTGTTTCCACCGTAAATCCTCTTGTTATCGCTTGAATGTGTTTTTCAAATCTGAATGTGTTGGCGCTCTTTCTTCTTGTTTATATACGGTACGACGTCTGGCCAATAATAGCGCGGAAAATTCTAGAATGAACGAGATTATCCAATGAGGTACAATCTGGAACAGAACATTCTGGTACTTTACAGAATTCTAACCAATCAGCACGTAACTACTGTAGTTTTGTGTAAACAAGGTGAAGCAAAATTTTGTATTGCCAGCTGATATAAAATTCGAAATATCACAATTATTTATTCTCTTGATTTGAGATTTCTTAACAAACATTTGTCACATCTATCTCAAGAGTATCTTTTTGTGTTTGAATTTAAAGCATTTTGATTTTATCATTTCACCACATTCACGTAACATTTCTTTTGAATCTATTAATATTTCTTTTAATCAATAGTTAGCTCTTCAATATTATAATTTCGTTTATTTGAACAAAAAATGCATCTAACAGACTATTTGACTACTAATAAGTCATTAGTGTGTTTTAATATAATGTATTTATTTATCAAATGCTTAATCGTATTTAAGTGCACTACTAGATTTTAGTAATATAATATTAAATTGAATACAAATTCGAATTACGTTTATATAAGATATTGTATTATGGTGTATGCGTACTGTCTGATTATTCAATATATCTTAAAAGAAATAGTACTAAACGTAATAATTTTGATTAGAATAACATATTAAGATATTAGAACTTTTAACCCCTTTTGCTTTAAGAACTATTTACTATATACTTTTTAACGAATGCGAAACAGGATTTTTCTAAGAACAGAAATTATTAATAAAATTCTTGTTCACTTATGTGGCTGGTGTTACCGCAATCAAATTACCTACATTATTATTTACAGAGAGACAATATGAATCGCTAAGTACTTTTACGTAGAACGGTTCCATTTTTATTGATATGAAAGTAGGTTATTTGTATAGTTTGGAAATGTATTTCATTTATAGTCTTTTTCCTGTTTGTCTATAACATTTTCTTCGACTGGTATACGACTTGTGTATATCTATACATATGTAATCTGATTCAAGAACTGAGAGGATTATTATTAATAATTTAACATTTTCGTATGGTTTTAGGAATACAAATTTACTTTGTTGGTATCCCTAATCAATACTGGCTTTTCTAGAAAAGCAGGACGTTTCACTCGCTCTTACTATTATTAATATTTTTATCTCTTTCACTAAAACTTACTGCGCAATAGATGTTTCTAGAATATTTATTATTATCTCTTTCTTACCCGTATTGCTGTTTCAGTTTATCTTATTGTAGAACATTCTAGAATGGCTATCCTACTAAGTAAAAAATTAGTTCAGATAGTTTAAGTTATATTTGTTAGGAGAGTATTAAAATTGGCTGTATAATAAATGCGGTTAGCGAGCTGTAAATCAATACCGCAGGTTATAAAAACTGCTGCGCCTGGGATTTGGTCGAGATACCTTTTGTAAGTCTAGTGGTGAGGTTCTGTATTAGAATGTATTTATTGAATAGAAATTATTTAGTACATAAAATAGGATTTAGTCTAAAATATAGGCTACATTGGAAGTAAAAA
>JACEII010001402.1:14029-26225 GCA_014332785.1 Antheraea mylitta | reverse complement strand
GGAAAGAAGGAAAGAAGGAAAGAAGGAAAGAAGGAAAGAAGGAAAGAAGGAAAGAAGGAAAGAAGGAAAGAAGGAAAGAAGGAAAGAAGGAAATAAGGAAAGAAGGAAATAAGGAAAGAAGGAAATAAGGAAAGAAGGAAAGAAAGAAAGAAATTGTTTATTCTTGGAACAACCATACAATGACCTTCAATTAAACAAACTAATTAGACAAAATATAGGTAGTGAAATACATGTGAAAAAATTAAGAAAAAATATACGCCAATAATTGGCAAGCCCATTCAGCCATATGTGCAGTACAGGAGTAGTACCGCAGTGCTGATTTTCGATGGGAACCATTGTGATGATAGGCGGACGTTCAGTCGGTTATGATTAATATTAGAAAAATTAGAGCAAATCTAATAAGTACCATTATAAAAAAGTAACACAGGCATACATAACACATCACAAATGTTCATGTTAGATAGATATAGGTATAACTACTGTAACTACAAATATCAAGACTAAACTAATATCATTTTCGGAAGACAAATGCACACCAATGAAACAGAACATAAATAGACCTGCGAGAATAGATTTTACGTTAGTATAATTATTCAGTTTTATGTTGCAATAGATAAATCTTATATGAGTGTTTAAAGGTATGATTACCATTTTTGGATCGAGAAGGTGGTGGAATATTGTTCCAACAAGGAGTTATCAGTTTTCCTAAAACAATTTTTTAACGAAAATCGAAAAAGTACAGACACATTAGATTTACCTTGTTACTGTATGTATAGAAAACACTTGGATACTATCTTCTCAAATATCTACACTTATAGAAAACCATACCAACGAACTTTTTTTTTCACGAACTTACTACGCCATTAACCTAGCAAAGTCTTAACAGCTTCACCGGACTACCCAACGAACTTATCTAAAGTAGCAATGCCCGCGACTCCTTCCACGTGGTACCTAATCTAAAAAATCGTAACTAATAAAATCATCTGAATGCATTAAGTCCATTTATTTATATACTTTTCTCTCGTCCTTAAGTCGCGTCGTCATTAAAATTACAATAACTTTTGATAGAGTGAACCGATTTTAATAAAACCAAAACTAAATGTTACTCGAGGATATGCTTTATGTTTTCTTGAGGCTTTATCGTGACAGACAGACAGATAGATAATTGTAAAGATGACTAAAATTTCTTTTGTTGTTCATTCCTAGTCATCTGAACCAATATTCTCCACGAAAATCTAAAAACGTTATATTGAAATTATTATTTTATATATAGGGATAGATAGATTAACCCTTTTTTATGCCGAAGGGCTGCAAACAGTTCATATTATGCTAAATGTTTTCCGTCGACTATAGGCACTTGCAAATTAAAAGATGTCATTTTTGCCTTTTCGACGCCATATTATAACCCAGTATTAGTCGTGTTGATTTGGCAGTTTCACTGGTAGAATATCAACCTGATGTCCATAGTTTCGAACCCATGTACCAACGAATTCATTGGTAATCGCGTACATTTACTTATTTAAATTGATAACACTATCAGCTGACGGTGAAGGAAAGCATTGTGAGGAAACCTGGACCTGAGAAATGTTCTTGTAGTACTGTTGTATGTGGGAAAACATAAAAATGTGGATACCTCGGAGTTTAAAATCGCCAATACGTCGTGGGTTGGCGTGATGATGCTCATACCCTCCTATGACAAGACGCCTATGTCCCTGCAGTGGGTTTATTAGAAGCTGATGATGTAACTCTGGGAGTAAACGGTACCGGGTAGCCCATTCCACAATGCTAGCTTACGCATAATGAAGGTTCTGGAGAATTTGACCTAAATTGTAACTTTGGTACACTTTACGCCATTTTATTATGTCATCGTACATGGAAACGTCAGGCTGTTTTATCATCAAGTCATCACAAACGTTTATTGATCTGCCACCGATATAAAAAAAAAAAAAACGATACATACACAGATAAGATAGTGCTAGGAGCACTCATTAACGCAAACTCGTTCAAGCTCACGTTATCAGTGCGATATATATGCGTGTATTAAAAACCTGGGATCTACATAGTTAGGTACCGTTTCCCAACTTTAATTATCGTAGTCCGGTGAAGCTGTTAAGACCTTGCTAGGTCAATAGCGTAGTCAGTTCGAGAAAAAAAAATATATCGGATGATTTTTAGATCCACGCTGAAGCTATTATTGGTTTCAGCACGAAAAGGCGGCTCGTCCGGGGTAGCACCACCCTCTCACCGAAAACTAACGTGAAGTAACAGTGCTTGCATTGTTGCGTTTCGTTCGGTCAGTGAGAGCGCCGGAGACTCATCTCCCCTCCCCTCTCCTCTCCCTTTCCCTCTCCTCTAACCATTCCTTCCTCCCTTTCTCTTCATTCCTCCAAACACAGGCTGGCAACGCATTTGCGACGCCTCTGGGGTTGCTAGTGTCTATGGACGGTGGTGATCGCTTAACAACAGGTGAGATGCATACTCGTTAGCCTCCTATATGATATATAAAAAAAAACTCAATTATTACATGTACTGTACTGTAATGACTGCACTTTCATCAAGTGCAGTCATTTTACTGAACGAGTTAAAAAAACTCAAACCTGAAATGGCGTATCATGATTTTTTTGAAGCGAGAACATCTTTAGACGCATTGAGCCAATTTATTTGGCAGGAGATAAACTTATGATTTTGTTTGATGACATGCTAGTAGGCGTGACCGACCGTATTGCACTTGTGCGGTTTGCGTCAGTTTAGCGACGTGTACTACTCGTATTACGGCCTGTGTACCGTTGTATGTAAAAATGTATGTATTTATGTGTATACGTTAAAATTGGATTAATATTAATTCCAATAGGTATACAAATTACAAAATTGAAATAATTTAGGCTATGATAGTTTTAAATTCAGCAAAATTATACACACAGTTATTACATTTGTTTTGAATTATCACTTCTGTCCCTTTTTGTTCGCGGACATAGTTGTAAATTTCAAAGTTTGGACAACAAAACACTAAACCATACGTTTTACATGAGTTATGATTTTACAATACAACATTTTTATTTTTAAAAGTTTTGTAATAAATCAGGTATTTTTTAAGCTTTTGATGCCAACCGTGTGCTTACCTGTGTCTCATGGAATGTACATTCTATTCGTTTACATGGAGGTTAAACCTTTATGGTTTGTTGGACCGTTAAGGGTTAGTCTAAAAAAGGAGTAACTCAATATTTAGGTTTTTTGAGTTCTCACCAGAAAGTAAATTAACGCTGCGAGAAGGATAAATCTAATTCAACATCCACTCCAATACACACAACGAAAATAGATAATCATCGTTCTTTTTTAATTTTAACGTGTTTAAAGCTAAATACTGATCTTTTGGCGGGATCTTAGCCTATGTAGTGGCTTTTATATTTAATTCATAAGCTTGTGTTATTCGATTCCATATTTTGTAATATCGATGCCATTTTATGTAGTATAGTTTAGTTATGCATAATTGAAGTGAGAGAAAAAATTATGCCACGGAGCTTGAATTCATAAATATAGAAAAACTTCACGGAAAGTATGTCTTTACCCCTTTATAATATTAATATACACTAACTTTCCTGGTAAGAGAACTTATTTTTGAAACACAGGCCTACACAAAAAGGCACGATTTTAGAATTCATTAATATCAAGGCCAGATCTTTGTGAAAAAGATATTTAGCAAAAGCAACCTCTAAAGTGTACTTTTAATTCTAATTATTTCCCTTAAAGATATATCTAATAAAGCAAATTTAATATTTTCAAAAACAGCTCTTACAATAAATAGCCTTCAATTTTGTATTGTTAAATATGACCCTTTTTCGAACTGACTACGCTATTGGCCTTTCAGGGCCTTTACAGTTTCACCGGACTACGTTAATATGGCCCCTAATTATGAGTTTACTAAATAATAGTCTAGGATAATGTGGCTAGTGCCTCTGACTACGACGGTGGGTAGGAATCTCTCGCTGCCGAGCGTGGTGAAAACCAGAAGGAGGAAACGGAGAGAGCACGCGAGGAAGACCCTCTAAGTGGCCCTCTTTGCCAGTGGAGGGCTGGTGGAAGGAAGGATTGTTATGTTCGCCTCCTTCCACCATTTTAGTCAGACCTAGGGAAGGTGAGGCGAGGGGGCATCTACGCATTGCACATGTCTCGCGGACATAGGAAGAGACGGTCGGTGTATGAACGGCCGTCTCCTGACAAGGACGAGACCCGGCGGCAGCATTTTTCTGACGCCGGATCAACCGTTGAAGTGCCATGATGAAGTGTGCAGAGATCTCGAGCCACCCTTACTATAGTGGTGGATATAGACTGTGGGATTTCAGTCCGTGCGAGTTGAACATAACCATTCTCACCCCGGGAAGGTAAGCTAAAAAAAAGAAAGGAGTTATGCAAGTGGAACAATAAGCAGGCGGGGTGGTAGGGTTTTACAGCCCTACTTGGTCGCAACCACCATGTATATGGCGAAAAAGCCCGTCATAGTGACTCGCTTCTGCATATCCAGTACCGGGCGACTTTCGTCATTATGGCCGGCATGACAGCGGCGACTGGCGATTGATAATCTGTCTCTCGGTGGTTGCCGATGTTTTTGGATTGTACTATGCTTAACATCAGGCTTAGTGCAGTCACATTGTCGTGCTTCCATAAAAAAAAAGCAGCAGTTAGGTTACGCTGTAACTTTTCAACCAGTGATAAACAATATTATAATATCGACAAATATTTCCGTTTTATAAGAACAAAAGAAATAAATAAACAAATTTGGCATAACTTCGGTGATTTGGCAATGCTCGTGAAACCGCTCGCGAATGAAAACAGTTTAGCGCCATTATGATATTACATGTGTTATTGTTTGTAATACATAAAATATGTACGTAATATTTTGTTCGGGAATTGAATTTTATAGCTTATTTATTTGGAAATATTACTTAATTTCCAATATTGTTAATTTACGCTTTCTATATAATTAAAAAAATTGAGCCGTCACGGGACACCTGGCAGATGTGAAACATTGAATTTGTTTTGTATAAATTATATGCATAAAAGAACAAATTACGACAGGAATCAATTATAGCATAATGAAATGATAAAGCTTTACAAATTAGTTCCACAAACAATGACTGTTTATTTATTTTATAATATAAATATTCCTTTTTATTAAATAATATATACAAAAATTGAATAAGGCGCAGACGCGGTGTGTTCGGCGGCATTTATCAAAGGGTGCTAGGTTGTCGGCGCGTGCCTCATAACATTATTAAAACAAGTTCAATCTTATGTTTATACAGATAGAGTTGCAAATGTTTTTGAGTATTTCGTTAATAATACAGAGTTCATGTTTTGCGTCGCCACGTCTCGCCACGTCAATAACCAGGTTTACCTTTGTCTTTAAATGTTCTATATCCAAATCAATTACTAAATGTATGCAATTGCATCAATTCAGAGCGGCCACACCTATTTGGCCTTTATTGTTGTCAGGATTGTCAGGATAACGTTTGTGTGATAGAAAATCGTACTGAAAAAGAGGTTAAAGAATCTCCATATAGAAATGAGCGAGTGACGCGAAAGATCTTTAAAAGTATTAACAGAATTGATATATTGCCATTTAGTTGTTCAGTTTTTATCATATTTCATTACTAGCTGTGCCCGTGTTTTTGTCCGTGCGAGACCTTATATAAAATAAGTGGCTAATAAAATCATCTGGATGTATTAAGCCCATTTACATATCTACTTTTCTCTGGTACTTAAGTCCCGTCGTCATTAAAATTACAATAACTTTTGATAGAGTGAACCGATTTTAATGAAACCAAAACTAAATGTTACTCGAGGATATGTTTTAATTTTTGTTGATTCAAAAGATCGTGGTCAAATTTGAAAACCTATTCTTTATATAGATTTTTTTCTGTACGTGTGTACTGTCACTGTACTTCTAAATAGTTAGATCGATTTTGATGAAATTTTGTGTGCGTGTTTCAGTGGATCCGAGAATGGTTTAGATTCACAATTGGACCCGTTATGTGGCGCTGCGGTCGAATGATAGGCTTTTTTATTAGAATGGGACAACGTCCGCAGGGACCGCTAGTAAATTATAAAATAAACTATCATCTACCATTATTTTTGAGCAAATTTACAGAAAAGATTTCACATTCAGACGTGACTATTGTTCAAGTAATGATATTCTCTCATAACCTTTTGACAGTAGAGCCTGCTTAATATGGTGATTGACCTTATTATCCAATAAATCGGTTACTTTGGGACATTTTTTGTGAAACCTAACGTTGTTTCCTAAAATGCCTACATCAGCTTTCTTTAGGCCGCCGCCCGCTAGCTTTTATCCTGAAGTTTTTTCTTTTATATCATTGGAGGCAAACGAATAGATGGGTTACCTGATGCTAAGTGATCACCACCTTCCATAGACACTTGCAACACCAGACGAGTTACAAGTACGTTGCCAGCCTGTGTTCGGGGGGAGAGGAAGAGAAGAAGGAAGTGGAAGGGGAGGGTAGGTGTGTCTCCGGCGCTCTCTCTGACCAAACGAAACGCAACAATGCAAGCACTGTTACTTCACGTCGGTTTTCTGTGCGAGGGCGGTATTACCCCGGTCGAGCCGACCCATTCATGTTGAAGCCAGTAATAGCTTCAGCTTTGCTCTACCACCTACTATCCTCGCACGGCAATTACTAAAGTGCGTTAGGGAATCTGTATTTGAGAGCCAGTCCTCCAGGTTTCCATGTATACCATCTTAGACTATACCTTCATCTAACATTAGACCTGATCGTTATCCAATAAATGATTAAAAAAATGTATCCGTACCACTTTGACGCATCTTAGAAATGGTGTATAATTTCATATCTTTTTGAGTTATGCTGCTGGCAACACCGTGTGAAATATTGGCCCGACAACACTCCGAACGTGTAAACACAAGCGTATTACCCAATAATGAAATCTGTATAGGAAATATAAATGTTTACACCGAAAATAAATTACTAACCCGCCCGATAGAGCCGTGGAGTTGTGACCTGATTCTATTGAACTATAAGAAGTCGGGTTAACTCGCGGTTATTCATAGTTAAACTTATTTGATTTATAGATGCTATAAGTAATCTTTAATCGCTGGAAATTATTTTTGCGGTATTTATAAACAGTCCAAGATCCCAGAGTGACCAAAGTATTTTTTAAACGCTGGTAAATTGTATTGCGGTATTTATAAATAGGCAAAGTTAAAATAGTCTAAGAGCTCAGAGTGAACAAAAAAACAACTTATTTTTAAATATATGAAACCTTATGTTGTAAGTAGAGTTTAATGTATCTAGAACGCTTGCGTGCTCATAGAGCTTGTGTCTGGGACAAACGTGTAGATACCGGGTGAAAAAGGTGGCTAAAATAGGAGCTACTTAAATGGAAATGAGGCGGGTTAAATCGCGGTTATTCATAGTTAAACTTATTTGATACATAGGTGCGTAGTCCGATGAAGCTGTTAAGACCTTGCTAGGTGAATAGTGTAGTCAGTTCGAAAATATAAGTGCTATAAGTAATGTTTAGAGCAGCAGCAGCAGCAGATTAGAGGACAACAGAGGAGCAGCCTATAATTCCTTTTTGAACGAGATGGGGTTAGAGATTCTCAACACTGGCAATACCCCAACCTTCGAGGCTCTCAGAGGCGAAAGACTCTACACAAGCATCGTGGATGTTACCACATGCAGTGGTTCGCTCCTAGGAAAGATAGAGGGTTGGAGAGTGGAGCGAAATCTCATAACATCGGACCATAATGCAATACGCTTTACAATACGCTTGGAACGAGTATTGACAGCACTGCCCTCAGTTTCCACGCGTATTTATAACACAAGCAGAGCTAACTGGTCAGAATTCGCTTAACTCTTAAACGCACAACTGGAGGAAAAGAACATCCGAGGTATTATAATGGAATCCAAGACCCCAGACCATTTAGAGGAGGCCGCAAAAGCCTATACGTCAGCCATCCATGTGGCCTGCTCAATGACCATCCCAAGAGCAGGCAAATGGAATGGAAACCCCACTCCGTCATGGTGGTCCAAGAAGTTGACCAACCTCAAGAAAGAGGTGTTGAAAAGGAAAAGGCGTATCCGTAACGCTGCTCCCCACCGTAGACCACATGTCATTGAGGAGTACCTTCGATCAAAATCCGAGTATGCTGCAGAGACCAAAAGATCCCAAACGGAGAGCTGGAGGGAGTTCTGCACGACACAAGAAAAAGAAAGTATGTGGGATAAAATCTACAGGGTTATCAGGAAGTCATCGAAGAGACAGGAGGATGTACTCCTGAGAGACCCGGCAGGTAAAACACTTCTCCCCCTTCAGTCGGCAGAACTGCTAGCCAAAACCCTCTACCCAGATGATACTGAGACCACCGACAGCCAGCATCACACGATGGTAAGGGAAATGGTGGACGCCATCCAACCCGGTGACCTACCAGAAGACGACCCTTCCTTCACACCTGTAGAACTGGACTTGGTGCTTAGGGCTCAAAACCCGAAAAAAGCCCCGGGTCCAGATGGTCTGACCTCCGATATATGCGTAGCAGCGATAAATTGCGATAGGAGAGTGTTTTTGGAACTGGCAAATAAATGCCTAGCCCTATCGCACTACCCCAAGCTGTGGAAGATCGCTCACGTCATAATACTTAGGAAACCAGGCAGAGAGGACTACACCATCGCAAAGTCTTATCGCCCCATAGGACTGCTACCTGTCTTAGGGAAAATAATAGAGAAGTTGGTTGTAGGCCGTCTACAATGGCATATTCTACCAGCCCTTAATAACAGACAATATGACTTTATGCCGCAACGCAGTACTGAGGACGCCCTGTATGACCTAGTGGAACATATCAAGACCGGAATTGATGACAAAAAAGCAATACTTGTTGTTTCACTGGACATAGAGGGTGCTTTCGATAACGCATGGTGGCCAGCCCTAAAACAACAATTACAGGTCAAACAAATACCCAGAAACTTGTACGAATTAGTCGTAAAATCACCGTTAACTACGCGAGGGAAGCATATGAAAAGGGGATGTCCAAAGGCTGTGTTCAAGGATCCATCAGTGGGCCGACCTTCTGGAACGTCATACTGGACTCACTGCTCGACCAAATCGCAAAGGAGGGNAAAGGAGGGGGTATACTGTCAAGCCTTCGCAGACGATGTTGTCATTGTAATATCCAACCAAAATACCGTACCCATGGAAGAAACTGCGAACAATATCCTCCAGCAGGTATCAGAATGGGGTGTTCGAAACAAGCTAAGGTTTGCACCACATAAGACCAATGCCATGGTGATAACCAAAAAGCGTAAATTCGATCCACCCAATCTGTATTTAAACGGCACCAAGATAAACCTAGTGAGCGAGATAAAAATCCTGGGTCTGATTCTTGACAAAAAGCTCACTTTCAATCAACATATAGCGGCAGTCTGCAAAAAAGCAACAAACATCTACAAGCAACTAGCATGCGCCGCAAAGGTAACCTGGGGCTTAAATAGTGAGATAACAAGGACAATATACGTGTCAGTAATAGAGCTCATCATCATGTACGCAGCAGCCGTATGGTCAGAAAAAATGCATCTCACCGGCACAGTAAAGCAGCTCAATGCTATCCAAAGAGGCTTTGCGCAAAAAGTGTGCAGGGCATACCGCACAGTCTCCCTCACATCAGCGCTCGTGCTATCCGGGTTACTCCCACTAGACCTGAGGATAAGAGTGGCCGCAGCCTTATATAAGGTTAAACGGGGACTATCACAGGACTATTTACCATCCGGGACAAATTTGGAGACGATTACGAACTTCGCAGAAAACCCACACCCAGCGAAACTCACTAAAATCGAGTTTTCCCTTCACGAGAATCAAAACTCTGAAAAAATTAACCTCAACCAAATCACCGGCACAAAAATTTACACTGATGGCAGCAAGATTGCAGGGACAGTAGGAGCTGCAGTCAGTTACTGGGAAGGAAATAGAGAAACAAAATTCTCACAGCACAGCCTACATCCAGCATGTTCAGTATTTCAAGCAGAATTATACGCGCTCTTAAAAGCGACACAGATGGTCAAGCTCAGTGGGGAAACTGGGGTTTCGATATGGAGCGATTCTAGATCAGCCTTAGACCTACTGAGTAACCCAAAACTATCGATACCCATTACAGAGAGCAGTACGAGATTGCATAGAAGAAATACGAGCAACTGACAGAGATATTCAACTATTCTGGCTAAGGGCTCACGTCGGGATTGCCGGGAATGAGCGAGCAGATGAGCTTGCGAAATCGGCAGCGCTTAAACGCGCACCTCACGACTACGAAAAGATCCCAGTATCATATGTCAAAAGAAAAATCAGGGAGGAGTCAGTTCAGATATGGCAGGACCGATACAACTCCTCCACCACAGGCGCGATCACGAAGACCCTCCTTCCGGACATAGCTAAAGCTTACCGGTTGACGAGAAAAGTGAAGTGGTCCGCTACTCACGTGCAGATGTTGACAGGACACGGAGGAATAGCAGAATATCTCCATAGATTTAAGCTAAAGGACGACTCAAGCTGTGTGTGTGACCCACAAGAGAGAGAGACAGTGTGGCTCTTACTACTCGAATGCCCAAGGTTTTCGGCCGCTAGGCAGGATCTCCAAACACAATTGGACATGTCTCTTGACCTGCCAAACCTGCATGCCATCCTTGCAGATAAGGATAGCAGGCCCACATTCCTCCAATTCGCGGAGAAAATATTCCAAATCGCGACCAAGGCAAACAAAAACTGCACTCCGGCGCACCCTCTACAGATGCCCACAATATCGAACTAAAACCCTAATCCCATACTCGGGCCCCAACTTACGCAATACTTGTCAGTGGGTCAACTACTGGCACACGGCGATAGAGGGGTACCAGGTATTAGAACCCGAGGGGTGGCACTCTTCATGGATAATAACTATGAGACTCTCGGTTTAAGCTTCTGCACAGTAAGTCCCCGAAACCGCATTGCGATCTCGCCCGGTCTCGCCAAGCTGATAAACGGGAGCACATCTAGAATAGCAATGAAGCGAAAAGCCTTTGACGCTTTGCCCGTGACCATGGTAGCGGGTTTCACATGCAGGCTAGTGCGAATCAAAAACAAGATTATAGCACTGCTTGCATGGGAGAACAAAACGCCATTTTCACGGGCAAGTATATTGCTATCCCGAATCGGTGACGTGGGATTATGCGAACACATAACGTCTCGCAGGATGAGCGTCGACGCTATGGCAGTCGCATATGAGAAGGGGGAGGTAGCCGATTTACTGGGCTGTATAAGCGCATCGATGTATCACGAGATAGTTGCCTACGAGAACAGAGGCGCTAGCCTAGACTTCTTGTTACACGAAAAGTCTCCAGGTAAAAACCCTACCTACAATATAGGGACACCAACTTTCGATCTCGGATACGTCGAACCAAGCGGAGCTGAACGATTACAGGCAAAAATAACAGCCGAACGAGCAGAGGCCACAAAAACATTAGGAGAAGGTAAACCGCAGAAACAACTATTTTCAGAAATAACACAGATGATCATACCTCAATCTGATAAATACACTAGTAATAAACAGCAGGAAGCAATAGACCGTCTTCGGAGTAGAGCTGTAAAGGCTAAATCCAAACCACTGCCACAGAAAACCAGATCGGACATGGGGCAAGTCATCCCACCTATTCAAATTCCTGTCACAAGACCACTGGATCACATGGAAAATGCTATACTCGAATTCAAAGCCATACTCGAAGCCACGATTAAAGTCAATACACTTACGTGTAGACAAATCCTAGAGGCCCACCATCTGGGAATCGTGGCCTTGAGAGATGTTAGATTAGAGGAAGCGGAGGCGGCTATCTACAACAACGACTGTGCCCAAGTCATAGCAGGAGTAATGACGGGCAGCTACATGACCGCCTACAATTCCACCAGTGGTTTCGTACTAAGGAAAGAGAACGAGACAGGGGAAGCACCTCAGCCTCAGATGTTCGAAACGCCCCCGGAGGATCCAATAGTAGTAGTCGCTCGGTGCACAAGAATCATGCTGGAGGAAAAAATACTCGATAGGGTAAAAACTACCTCGAGGGTTCTAAATCCAGCAGTAGTGGAAAGCACTAAAGCGACACCTAAGATCAGATGGACGAACGGCGTTCCCGGCTGTGGAAAGACT
>JACEII010001391.1:0-12302 GCA_014332785.1 Antheraea mylitta | reverse complement strand
GGCGGTTTCTCAGTTCCCGTTTGTAGACGGGGCAAAGCGTCACACTATTTGCGGGGTGGGCGCCCCCGCAGTTTGCGCAGGTGGCTGGTTCCTCCCTGGGACGTTCACAGTGCCGCGCGGGGTGGGACCCCCCGCACCGCACGCAGGCGATCGGTCGATGACAGTTTTGCGAGGCATGCCGGACCTGTGGGCACCGGTTGAATGACGGTCGAATGCCGACCACTAATAAGTAATTCGGTAAAGATCTTGGCTAGGTCAATAGCGTAGTCAGTTGGAGAAAAAAAAACCGACCAATAGTACATTACAAAAAGTATTTGTTAACTTTAAATTAATTATTGATTCTTTTTAACTTTGTATATGAAAGACAAATTGAAATCATTTTGCAAATTAGATTATTCTGTGAGTAAACAGATTAGATATTTTAGCTGATTAATCTCCACGTTGTAGGTGAGGCATTATTTTCCGAATATAATTTTGAAGTTATTGTAATATACTGTTTTTAACCAGTAGCTATTTTTAACCGACTTCAAAAAAAGGAGGTTCTCAATACGTCCGTATTTTTCTTTCTTTTTTTTATGTTTGTTACCTCATAACTTTGGATTGGGTGAACCAATTTTGATGATTCTTTTTTTTATTTGAAAAAAGAATTAACCGACTTCAATATTAATCAAAGGCATAAGAATAAGGCACTAAAAAGTGGATATCATGAGGTCTACATTTGTCTGTATGGAACTTAAATACCCTTATGGCTTTTGAACAGTCCAGAAGTTAAGATTGTAGTCCACATTATCGTCAATCTCCTTCTAACATAACTGTTATTAGTATCGACAGAAATAATTGAAAGTTGTCATTTATATAATTGTGTTTGTATCTGATTTTCAGGTTTGTGACTGGCCACGGGACGCTGGTTGTACGACCTCCTTCGACAAACATCTCATTGGCAGGCGACTAATGAGTGAAGTCGAAGTCTCCGTAAAATTATAACTTCTCAAATAGATTCATTGAAATCCAGTCTCGAACGACGAATTTGTGTCAACTCAGTGAATTCTTTCGCTTATTACCGGTGAAGGTTCTATCAATTTGATTATGATAATAAAACATCTGTAAATAAACAATCGATAAGCAATTGAACATTTTCTTATTTACCTATACACGTATTTACACAAACTCAAGAATGTATAAAAACTAGCTTTTGTTTGCAGTTTCGCTAGTGTTAAGGTACACTTGATTTACACTTCGGTGCAATGAAATCGCACACATAAATATTTTTTTGAAAAATATTGTCTTATTTGTTTTGTTTAAAAAATTACATTCTTTTTTTAATACGTGATGAAAGGTTATTTCAATACCTATTCAATGATACCATATAAGTGGTAAAAAGTTTACCTTACTGCAGAAAAAAAGAATAACAACAAATTTATTTTTGCTCTATTCGGGAATGATTGTATAGAGTTCAAGAATACATTAGAAGAAACAAAAAAAAAATAGTGAAAAAAACATTTATTAATAAAAGTATTGCCCGAATAACAGCTTGGCACCGGTTTTTCACAGGCTCTATCAAGTGTTGGATAAGGCTTTGTGGCATAACGTCCCATTTCTTCTTGAGCACATTTTGTAGCTCCAAAAGATTCGCTGGAGCAATATTTCTGCTCCTTATTCTTTTTTTTAACTCATCCCACAAGTGCTCGAGCGTTGAGGTCCGGGCTCCGATCTGGCAACTCCATCAAGGAATTAATCACCTCTTGCACGTATTGTCGTACTATAGCAGCAGTATGGGATCTTGCATTGTCATGCACAAAGAGAAAGTTATCTCGAATAAATACGACTAAAGGGTACGACATGTTCCTAAACTTCCTCTTTATACTACTGAGATGTCAATCCTCTAATTTTTCGCCAAATAGTGGCCCCAGCGATGAAGAGAAACTTAGTTTCCGTTTCGTGTGAAATGCCTTCCCAGAACATACACGAAACACCGCCATATGCCACACGTTCCGTGTTACAACAGCGGGAAAAATCTCTCTGTAGGCCTTCTGTAGACTCTTCCTCGACCATCATTGCTACGAACACACATCCTCAACTCATCTGCGAACAGGACTGCTCTCCATTGGTCTAGTGTCCAGTGCACATGTTCTTGTACAAATCTAAGACGGTTCCGACGGTGAGCTGGCGTTAGTTTAGGGGCATTTGCTGGCCTATGCGCAGTCAGGTCACCTTCAGCAAGTCTTCTTCTACCTGTGCACCGACTGCCGTCCACTTCTCGCACCTCTTGAAGGTGATGTGTCAGTTCAACGGCAGTCAGACTATGATTTCGCAATGCCGTAGTTAAGAGATATCGGTTGTAGCGATGTGTTGTCGCTCTGGCTCGACCAGATCCTCATTGCTGTTCATAGCCAACAGTCTCTCGATAGCGCTGATATATATAACGAACTGAATATCGGTTAATATTCAGCTCTGTAGCTATTGCACTCTGGTTCTGACCCGCTTCAATTAGAGCAACGCCTTAAACGGCTTTTTCCAGAGTAGAACCCATTTTTTTAGGTGAATGCAACTGTAATCCCTAGAGGTATCTTCAGCATGAGCGTAGAAATGAAAATGATGACGTTTTACTCAAAATTTGCTGTTTTATACTGTAACTGGTCTCGCAAACTGCAGAGAAAACTAAGTAATAGCAATTTTTAGATTTGTTGTTCTTCTTTTCTTTTCGGCAGTAAGGTACACTTCTTACAGCATATATGGTATCAATAAATAGGTATTGAAATAACCTTTCACCACATTAAAAAATAACTGTATACTTTTTTAAATAAAAATAATTAGACAATATTTTTCAAAAAATGTTTACATGTGCGATTTCATTGCACCAGAGTTATATTGTCACTGAAACTAGTTTTTGAAGTGATAACGTCTTATAAACGTCATATAATTATAGCCCGTAAATCGACTTTACACACAAACAATTTTCTAGGTTAAAGTTACCCAATGCTCTTCTCTGTACTTCGAATGGCGCGGCGTGAATTCAAAATTCCATGATGACCCGTGTTCAGTAGCTAAGGCGTGAAAGCGGAAATCATGACAACGAGGCCTGGCTGAAAGTCAGCGTCGTTTTCAAAAACCGCAATACGCTNAGCGTATTGCGGTTTTTGAAAACGACGCTGACTTTCAGCCAGGCCTCAAACTTCCGGCTAAAATACAAATAAACATTACTCGTTTCGCGTCCTAGTCGTGTATATAAACTTAAATTACACTACATAAATATTATTAATAATTAATAATCTATTGCTAAGCGTGTAATTAAAACCGCTCTCTGTACATTCGCTAAAAAAATTGTAACGGTCATGTATCTCTATAAAAATATCTGCGATGAAAACATAACGATTTTCTTGTCGGCTCTTGTCGACGACTGGTTTGTTTTCCGAACCGGTGAAAGTTTACATGCGCCTCCTCAGGGCCTAAATGGAATACAATAATTCTGATTTAGATTTCATCGTAATGGCGAGATACATATCCAAACAATAATTAGCCAGCTACAAATAATTATAATTAATTAATTAATAGTAACGTGTTAGAGATAAAGCGATAAACATAAAGCGTCATAAACACAGCGAAGATAATTGTTGTGGACAAATCGATTGCATTGTAGTGATTCCTGGGTGGTGTGTGAGTTCGAGTGCGCAAATAAATACTTGAAAACTGCGTGATCCCTTACATATCCGCCCCTTGATTACGTACGCTAATAGAGGAAAGATTAAATATCAAATTCAAATTATGTAACATCTATAATCTATCTTCTATTTTATAGCTGTTACCCGCGGCTTCGCACGCGTTCTTTGAATATATTAAATAAATTTAAAATTGTTATTAGATGTGTAAATAACAATAATACGCTTTCAAAAATATTTGTAATTATGACACGCACATCATCTACTGTAACAGGTAACATGTACATTATATATGTGAATACTAATAGTGTATCGAATGGGATGGGATTTATCAAAGGATGTATCACCCTCAGTGTTCACTTACACTGTATAAGAAAGTAATGAAAATATTAAGCTATACATTATCGAACAATATGTGGTAAATCTTTTATTATATAGATATAATATGTTCATATTGTTGATATAATCAAGTTATTAATATACCTTGCTATAATTTAAATCACATATAAACATAAACATATGAACATATCTCTCAGTCATATAAACATATGACTTTCAATTATATTTATTTTTGGAGTCCAGTACAATGTACGTCACATGCGCATGTTTACATATTTTTGGTTAATTTCACACATACGAATGCACGGACAACAGTTAATCACAACATAGTGTCAACAAAGTCGTGTTTCACGTCTGTCTATATTTCTGTTCGCAATAAGATCAAAGACGCATCTTCATGCCGTTTTTACCTATATATAAAATTATTCTTGGGCAAGGTTTCAGGGCGGGTATCGTCTGCTGAATCCGCTAGCTTAAAATAAAACAGCTAATTAGTTAGTTATTTGCCCGTAAAATTCCCGTTCAAATATCATTTGTAGTCTATTGAAGTTGTTAAGACCTTGCTAGATCAATAGCATAGTCATTTCTAAGAAAAAAAAAACCGTTCAAATGGGTTCAGCCGTCTCGGAGATTACCCGGAACAAATAAACAAACAGACATATCGACAGAATTAAAAAAAATGTTGATATTTATAGCACCACAGATATATGCATTCATCAAAAAGTATTTATTTTAATACTAGCTGACCTGTGCAACTTCGTCTGCACCAAAGTGGTTATCACTGTATCTTCACTTGCTTATCAATTGTATTTTTAAACGCGAAAATATAATAAAACGAATACCCGATTGCAGCCGCAACTACGGTTTCCAATAGTGAATTTAAGCAATCCACGGACTCACTCAAACATATACCCAGATTATATTTGTTTTTTTTTTTAATATAAGCCTAGAACCCGTTCGTAGCATCATCTACCAGGTTCAATTAAGATAAAAACCGACCTACATAAAACTAAATAAATATCTCTACCACTTTATCATAACTATCTTCAACTTGTATTAAAACCTTTTTATACTCCATTGCATTGAAGAAAAATATATGAACACCGTATCGAAGCGTCAAACATCGCATCGAAGCGTCAACTGTCACTTGCTTGTAACTATTGTCTAAGAGTTAGAAACTATTGCGAAAACAAATTTTAAATATATTTCCAATATATTCTTTTAAATAATCTCTATACCACTCACAACATAATGCCTATCGCCTTTTGGTAATTTATCTATGTTGATATGTTTCTATTGTAGATTATTCTACGTTGTAACACTGCATATTTGGCATTAAATTTATAACGTGTATTTGTCATACTCGATATTGGCGATATTTGCCTACATAGGCAGAGGTCATACCGGAAAGAATGCATAAAGCCAGCTTTATATATTATATTCATCCGAACTACATCCCAGCTACGTGGCTGCCGGTAAACGTTGCGTTTATTTGTGCATATCGTACCTTTACAGACAAAAATATTAATTTTGAAATAATTTTAGATTTTTTTTAACTAACTTTGAAATTTTATTAAAATGGAATTATTATTGAAAGAAATTATTATTGTCAATAATGTGCTTGATGCTATTTTTTGGAAGTAAAAATAAAAGTAATTTTAAACCATGTTGAAATAGCAGTAATTTTATCATAACTATATTTAGATAAAAATAAGTATAAATTTCATCTTTCACACTAATTCAGTTATTTACTCAATATTGGGACCGATTTATTGCTATAAAAATAATAACTTAGCTATAGTTTAGTGCAGTACTGGCTGCAGGATAAAGATAGCGATAATTGTGGCGTATGTTATCGACGCATATATTTAAGATGGTATCAGTCACAAGTCATACGTTTACGTTTATCGTTGTTTCATTGTCTATGGTGAAATCTTAATATCAATAATGTTTAATACAATGAAATTTTTTCTTTGCTATGGAAAAATAATTGGTTTGAAATTAATTATTTTTATTTATAAAATATTTTAGCAGGCATATGATTGTTTATAAAAAAATGTGAAGTTGTAAGTTCGCTCAAAATTAATTAAATCAAAATGCACATTAAAAATACAACGTTTACCGGCTACCAGGTGTCCTGAATTCTGTCTATTGAAGCTGAAGCTATTACTGGTTTCAGCATGAATGGATCAGCTTATTCGGGCTAATACCATTCTCTCACAGAAAAACGGCGTGAAATAACATTGCTTGCATTGTAGTGTTTCGTTCGGTCAGACGGTGGTGGTCACTTAACATCACGTGACCCACCTGCTTGTTTGCTTCCTATGATACAAAAAAATATATCTCTTGTACTATGTTCTTCCAACGTTGCCGGCTCTTGTACTAAGGTGTCGCGAAAAAGTCTAGTTACGTTAACTAAAAATTTTTGTTTTTCGTTATCCTAGAGAAACCTTTGCGTTTTATGGGACAAAAAGTATCCTGGATGTAGCCTTGTAATATCAGTTATCACTGTGTTAAGTTTCGTCAAAATTGGTTCTGTACTTTCAGAGTAATACGGGTTTAGATTCTAGACTTTAATCCTTTATCCTGGAGAACTTAATGCGTTTTATGGGACAAAAAGTATCTTTGATGTAATCTCGTAATATTAGTTATCACTATGTCAAGTTTAGTCAAGATTGGTTCAGTACATTCAGAGTGATGCGTGTTCATAGGGACAGACAAACAGACAGACAAAAATTCTAAAAAGATTATTTTTGACTTCTATATCGATAACATAGTCTACCCTGATTAAAATTTTCAAAAAATATTTAATGTACAGATTTCGACTTGTTACAGTTTTATTATAGTATAGATTATATACACACTCTTAATTCTTATAATACGTAGTATATCACAAACCAAAAATTGGGAACAAAACTAACGTAGAACAAACTTTTTGAGGACTTTTTGGCGGGATTTCAGTCTGTCATGTAGTGGATCTTATATTTTATTCATAATCTTGTGTTACTTGACTTTATATTGTGTAAAGTTGATGGTGTTTTATGTAATATGGTTAGTTTATTGTGCATAAGTGAAGTGAATGGAAAATAATACCACGGAGCATGAAATTCTGAGGTGCCACAAAAACACCCTGGAGGTTGCTAACAAGAGATCCACCATCTTGTTACAATATCGATTGACACGACGCTTGATATTGTAATGATCGTACGACGCTTGTAATATTATTGATTACTCGACAATGGCAGTAATAATCTGAAAGATTGATTGCCAAAAATAAAGTAAAAAAAAGAATAGCAGCACAATAGACTTATACTACAATAGACTTTAAAAATGTTTGCGATAGCAACGTACTACGTATAATTAAAAATTGGAATTAAAAATAACGTAGCATAAACTTTTGAACAGGAACACAAAATAAACCCTGATGATATTTCCGATAGAATGGTATTATGTTACCATGACAACGCATAAAATACTGACAATGACACGCAGCGAATGCTCTAAAAATAGCCCGATTTTGAGACATTCTTCATTAGTGCTCCGCTCCTATTGGTTTTAACGTGATGATATATAGCTTATAGACATCCTCGATAAATGAGCTGTCTAACACTAAAATTTTCAAATCGGACCGGTAGTTCTTGAGATTAGCGCGTTTAACCAAACAAAGAAACAAACAAACTCTTCAGCTTTATAATATTAGTAAAGATATACTAACGGACAAGGCGGATGTTCTTTCGCCCTGATAATGAAAAACCTTGAAGTTAGACATATGCTGTCAGTAACTTTTTTGTAGGCATTATCAAGCTCTACAACTTATTTTCTATAATAGAACTCAATCATATATCTCTCATCGCTAAGGCAGAGTTCGTAAGAAACGTTTTTATTACATCGTTTTTTTTTGCGACTTTACAAATCTGACTTCCACAAAAAAGTACTTAATTTTTCGGGTAATATATAGCCTATTACACTACAAGCCCATGGAAAAAATTAACCTGTGGAATGAACCTACGTGATTAACGCTTAGAAGGCTGTTACTATATCATAAAATAACTCTGAGCGCTATGCCGTATGAGCTGTACAGGTGAGTACGTGAGCAAATGGAATTTTTTAGGTACAAGTGAGGAATTACGACTAATTATTAATGTACGGCTTTTTTATAGCTTGATGATTAAAAATAAATGTCGAAAAACCTAGTGCCGTATTAAATTGGTGGTGCCGGAAGTTAGTGCAAATGTTTAATTCGCCGGTAATTGTAGAACCAATATAGGTCATTTATTACTGTAGATGTAGTAGGTTCCTACATCTAAGATCGTAAAATCACTGTCAACTAGGCGAGAGAAGCATATGAAAAGGGGATGTCCAAAGGTTGTATCCAAGGATCCATCAGTGGCCAACCTTCTGGAATGTCATACTTGACTCACTGCTCGATCTAATCACAAAGGAGAGGGTATACTGTTAAGCCTTTGCAGACGATGTTGTCATTGCAATATCCAGTCAAAAGACTGTACACATGGAAGAAACTACAAACAATATCCTGCAGCAGGTATCAGAATGAGGTGTTCGAAACAAACTAAGGTTTGTATCACATAAGACCAATGTCATGGTGATAACCAAAAAGCGTAAATTCGATCCACCCAATCTGGATTTAAACAGCATCAAGATAAACCTAGAGAGCGAGATAAAAATCCTGGGTCTGAATCTTGACAAAAAGCTCACGTTTAATCGACATATAGCAGCAGTCTGCAAAAAGCAGCAAACATCTACAAGTAACTAGTATGTGCCGCGAAGGTAACCTGGGGCTTAAATAGCGAGATAACAAGGACAATATACGTATCAGTAATAGAGCCCATCATTATGTACGCAACAGCCATATGGTAAGAAAAAACGCATCTCACCGGCATAGTAAAGCACCTCAATGCTATCCAAAGAGGCTTTACGCAAAAAGTGTGCAGGGCATACTGCACAGTTTCCCTCACATCAGCGCTCGTGTTATCCGGATTACTCCCACTAGACCTGAGGATAAGAGAAGGCGCAGCCTTATATAAGGTCAAACGGGGAATAACACAGGACTATTTACCATCTGGGACAAATTTGGAGAAGATCACGAAATTTGTGGAAAACCCACACCCAGCGCTCACTACAATCGAGTTTTCCCTGCACGAGCACTGGCACATGGCGATAGAGGGGTACCAAGAATTAGAATCCTGGGGGTGGCCCTCTTCATGGATAACAACTATGACACTGTCAGCATAAGTTTCTGCATAGTAAGCCCCCGAAGCCGCAATGCGGTCTCGCCCGGTCGTGCCAATCTGATAAATGGGAGCACATCCAGAATAGCAATGAAGCGAAAAGCCTTCGACGCTTTGGCCGTGACCACGATAGCGGGTTTCACATGCAGGCTAGTGTGAATCAAAAACAAGATTATAGCACTGCTTGCATAAACGTCCAAGTTTAATCGTGGATGAAGCTCTCATGAACCATCTCGGGGCAATCTTGACTGCCAGCGAAATTCTCCTCATCGGAGATTTCAATATTTTTCATATAGCAAACCACCGGCCGTAGCCGGTATTGACCAACAGCTCACTTGCACTTACAGGAACCCGATGGATGTAGCCTATACACTGAGTAAAGTATACGACGGTATATATTCACCGAAACCGATAGTGAGATCTCTCACCATCAGGGGCTATCAGGGCGAACAAATTCCCTCACACATCGCCGATACTCTCTTCCTGGTACAAACACAGGAAGAGAAAAAAGACCTGATAAAAAAGGGCTACGGGATAGGGGAAAGATCGTGCGTTCTGACAGTCAATGAATCCCAGGGACTGACCTTCAAATCGGTGATGATCCTGCAAGAGCATAAGGATGCAAAACCACGATAGCGTTTCACATATGGTGGCAATATCTAGACACACCGACACCTGTGTCTACTATACCGACGTGACTGACGATGCGATTAGTAGGTTTATCCATCGGGTCGTGGACGCTCCGACACGGGATATTGTAGATTACAACCTAAAAATGGCCATAAAGCATGAAAATGCAACCGTTATAAAAACAACGTCATTAAACAAATAATGGTTAATGATGATTGATAATTAAAGAGTTAATATGTAATTAATTACTTTAAAAAAAAACAAACATGCTCACGGATACGATTTTTTTACGTATACAAAGACACTACACGTAGGCAAAAAAATGTGCGGACCAAGAGACTACAGAATAGAATAATAATAATAAAATATAAACCTGTAGATGGGGAGGGGAGCAGGGGAGACTGGGAAGGGGTAGGGTAAGGGAAGAGGTAGAGGAAGGGGATGGGAGGGAGCAGCATTTATACTGAAACCAGTATAGCTTCAGCGTGGCTTTACAACCTGCAAAAATTTTAGGACACTCCAGGTTTTCTTAAAGCAATTATTTTAGGTTATATTTATAAAATTATTTTGGACTATCCATAACCTTTTTCTATGCTAGCGCCATTTTGGAGGGTCTTAGAATTATATTTCGGATTGGGCGTTTGGTAGCCTCGAGGGTTCGTGTTAGTTGTTGTTACCGGTGGAGTAGAATAAAATGCCGAAGAGCGATATGGACTGCTCTCTTAATATAGGTGTAACATAAGTTATAATACACACAATAAGGTATAATATTGGTTACATAAACACAGTCTTACACTAGTGTCCCTACGCGTCCCGGGTGAATGTCCGACTGACAAGTGACGGTTCTAACTTTATTTTTGGCAATCAATTTTTCCGATTATTACTGCCATTGTCACGTAGTTAATAATATCACAAACTTCGTGTGATCATTGCAATATTAAGCATCGTGTGAAACCATATTCTAATAAGATGGTGGATCCCTTGCTAGAACCTTCCAGGGAGTTTTTGTGGCATCTCAGAATTTCATGCTCCGTGTTATTATTTTCCATTCACTTCACTTATGCATAATAAACTAACTATATTACGTAAAACACCACCAAATTTACACAATATATAGTCAAATAATACAAGATTATGAATAAAATATAAAATCCACTACATGACAGATTAAAATCCCGCCAAAAACTCCAAGTGACGGTTGTCTGGGTGATGCGTGGGTTTACATTTTTAATAGGCCCCCGGTTACAGTTCTTTTCAGCAATGTTGTCGGTCTTATATGCTAATTATTAACTAATGATATTACAATTACGAATTAATTAATGATATTAGAATTAAGCATTAATTATGATATTAAGAAAGGGCAGAACGCCACAAGTACTTAGAGCTGGACACTTTTTCAATATGCCCCCTATATGAGATAGTCCTTATTTCCTCTACGCTTCATACTATAACCATTTGATATAGAATGAATCGGAAATGGTTCTAGGCTTGTTATTTTTGGGATTCGATTGATGATTGGCTAATTATTTTATTTTTTTTTTATATCAAAGGAGGCAAACGAACTGGAGAGTCACGTGATGTTAAGTGATTACCACCGTCCATAGACAGTAGCGACATCAGGGAAGTCGCAAGAGCGTTGCCAGTCTGTATATGATGGGGGAGGGGAGGGAAAGGAAAAGGGGGAGGGGATGAAAAGAGAAAGGAGGAAAGAGGGAGGTGGGCCTCCGGTGCTCTCACTGAGTGAATGAAACACAACAATGCAAGCAATGTTATTACATGTCGGTTTTCTGTGAGAAGGGTGGTACTACCCCGGAAGTGCCGACCCATTCATGCTAAAACCAGTAATACCTTCAGCGTGGCTCTACCACCTACGAAAAATAACCATAACCAACAAAGTGGCTCGGAATCAGCTAGTATGTGCACACTTGACACTTCCCTAAAACATATTCATAGGAGTTTTTGGCGGGATCTTGGAATGTCATATAGTGGTCTTTTAATTTTCTTCATAATCTTGTGTAATTTGGCTCTCTATTTTGTAATATTGGTGGTGTTTTACGTAATACAGTTTGCTTATTGTGCACAAGTGAAGTGAAACGAAAATATACCACGGAGCATGGATTCTGCCTTGCCAAAAAAATCGCAGGAAAGTTCTAACAAGACGGCCACCATCTTGTTAGTTTATTGTAACTACATAGAGAAACTTGTAATATCGTTACTCAACTCGCAATGGCAGGAATAGTTTACTAGAAGACTGGCTGCCAAAAACAAAATAGAAGAAGAACATATTCATTGGCAGATTTTTAAAATTACGTATACAGATGGCACCACTGTCTTTGATTTGTTGATACTTGGTTATCAGGGCTATTTACCCTATCTTTGCAATTGTTTCATTCTTGCGAAATACATAATTACGGACCAATCCTCCTGA
>JACEII010001376.1:8770-19492 GCA_014332785.1 Antheraea mylitta | reverse complement strand
TACATGGATTATTTAAACATCTGTAGTATCGATGCTGTTTTTTTTTTTTTCACTTTATTTTTGGCAATCAATCTTTCAGATTATTACTGCCATTGTCGAGTAATCAATAATATTACAAGCGTCGTGCGATCACTACAATATTAAGCGTAGTGTGAGTCAATATTCTAACAAGATGGTGGATCCCTTGTTAGAACCTTCTTGGGAGTTTTTGTGGCATCTTAGAATTTCATGCTCCGTGATATTATTTTCCATTCACTTCACTTATGCACAATAAACTAACAATATTACGTAAAACTCCACCAAATTTACAAAATATTGAGTCCTATAACACAAGATTATGAATAAAATATAAAATCCACTACATGACAGACTAAAATCCCGCCAAAAACTCATCGATGCTGTTATAAAAAAATGACATTTTTTTTATAAGGATTCAATAAAAAGCCCAAGCTGAAGTTTAGCCACTTTGACACCCTTGAGCTTGTTTCCATATGGCTGAGCGTCTTAAACTCCGCTAGGAGTAATATTATTCTGTGTTCTTAAAAGCACTCTCTCTTATAGCCCGATAATGCTTTAGTCAGACAGCGAATAGTCACTTAAAAAAAAAATTCAAATGTTTCTTAGAAATGAATATTGTAAACTTTATTTTTAATCAAGTTAACCTATTCTACATGTCAATTTTATAATTCGTTTATAGTTTATGTATAAATTATGTGCAAAAGAAAGTCACAAATACATACAACAACAAACTTAAACAAACTGAGCCATCACGGGACGCCTGACAGATGTGAAGCATCGAAATTGGTTTGTATAAGTTATATGCATAAAAGAACAGATTAGGACAGGAATAAGTTATGGCATAATGAAAAGATAAAGCGTTACAAATTTGTTTCATAAAATAATTACTGTTTATTCATATTATTACATAAATATTCATTTAAAAAAATACAAATATTCAAATAAGCGCAGCGCGGTATATGCCGGTATATGCCGCGTAACACTAATAAAACGAGTGTTCTACAAAACAGTTTGAATCTTATTTTTATATCGATAGGGTTGCAAATATTTTTGAGTATTTCGTTAATATTGCAAAGTTCGTGTTTTGCGTCGCCATGCCAAGAATCAGATTTACTCCCGCCTATAAATGTTTCACTACAAAATAGTTACAACATATGTTATATGTATATAATTGTGTACATGTTATAAATTAGTTTTAATTATCTTCGAAGCCTTTGCGTTTACGTACTTACTACAAATTCCGGTTAAAGATACTTTTATCGTAAGTTATGTAATTAAACTTTTTTTTTGTTTTGTTTAGTTATCATTGACATATCTTGAATTAATGTAAATAATTAGTACGTACCTATGTATTCATGCATAGTTAGATAACTCACTTGAACAGTTACTAATTTACAAAACTAGCATGTACGGCAAAAACCCAAGAAGACGTTCACTCCCTTTAACACTCTTATGCTAGTTATCAGCTAAATCTTCTTATTTATTTATTTAGCTAAATCTTTTTTTTTTAAGTAGAAATTTATACAGTAATATATCTATTAAGTACAAATTGTACGGCATTGTCTGCATTATAATTAGACCTGGAACTATTTTAATCTAGTTTGGAATTACGTGATATTGTAGACATAGTAACTGTTTATCAAGAAATATATTTTGTGTGTAAGTTTTTTTTGGATGCTGCAAGAAACTGTTTTATCCATTTAAGCTTCGCCTAAAGCTATTACTGCTAGTTTTGTCAGTAATTATGTTATGATAAACGTAATGGTATCTATGTACGATAAACATCGATAGCAAAACATTATGTTTTTGCCAGCAATTAAAATTGTCTGTAAAAACAAAGGTCAGTGACGAAAAAAAAAAGTCATCCAAAGAAAAAATTACTCGTACGACTTACAAATTTGATAATTTTCTAGTCTTTAGCTAGTACATGCAACGTTGTCATAACGTCGATTTTATCGAAATCAAAAACATCAATGTGACGATATTGTTGACATCAAAACAACGATGTCAAATCATCTTTGTTTTTCTGCTAAACATCGATGTTTCTTCAACATCGATGAATATCGATGATCTCTACACTAGATGAACCTAAATATCATTCTTGTCAAAGTGAACGCCAATTGCCGGGGTGTTTTCTGAATTCTGAATTTTTATAAAAGGTACTGAAATCCATATAATCTTTGAAAATCTATAATTTAATACACGTAATTATTATATTCTGTTATATTTGAGTATTATCTAAACTTATTACTCTGTTTATTTCATCAATCAATATTGATATTTTTCTTATAATCTACTCTGTATTATGGGGCTGGAAAAAGTTTATAAAAACCATTTATTTGTTATAGTTACCTGTACATGTTGTTTGTTTATTCGCGTGGTATTATATTTAGTGAAATAATGGTGCTTTTGTTCTTCTAAAAGTGTAAAATTTCGTGCTTTCATACGACTCTAAGTAAAATGGAAAAATTAATTTATCACTTTATATTATTTATTCGTGCACGATAAATATTTTAATATATATTAGACTATAACTTAACGTAAAATGAACTTATAACACTACTTTTTTATTTACAAATAGAATACTTGTCATTGGCTCTTTATTTTCGGATTTCTATGTGATTTTGCATTATTTTATAAATACCAGTGTTGTTAACCAATAATACTTCAAATTATAGTACTTGTTTTATGTTTTTTTTTTTAATATTTAGTTTATAATAAATTGTGCACAAATATATGTTCTTATCCTTGCCATGTATTTTAGATTTTATATCCTATACTTAGAAACCACTTCATTCAATACATATAAAACTATGGTGTAAGACAGATTTATCACCTAGTTCCTATGATTGTTTTAGTTGAGTTATTTTAAACCAATATATTTGAAAAGAGCCCTCATTATACTGAATTCTATGTATACAATATTCACCACAAAAGTCCTTCAGTATATAATAGGTCTTTACCTATGAAATATCCGTTCTGCAGTACTAGCCATTGTAGGGTACATTTCAATTATTTCCAACAATTAAAGGACATTTAATTAATTTCCAACAATATAATATATTACCTAGTTTTTGTTTTGGCTCATTGGAGGATAGACTATTATAGTCAGCTAAATTTAGTTTCAAATAGCATAATCTTTGTCTATCACAGTTCTACAAAAAAAGCACAAAGTATTTTATCAATAATATTTAAAAATATAATAAGGGTGTTCCTTTTTTTTTTCATATGAAAAAAAATCAACATAGAATTTTTTATTTCTCAAGTAGTCAGAAGTAGGTCCACCTAATGGTGTTTATTTGTCATTGAATTTCGAGACATGTTGTATATACAACACAAATTCATTAAAACTGCAGGTGCAGTCCTTTTTTTTTTAAATAATGGTATATGTTGCACTAATCTTGTAGTTGATTATTAAAAAAAAACTAAGCTTAATTTCCTCATAATTTCAGGAGTTAACCTGATAAGAAAGAAATACCAATATGCCTGAATTAACAGAGCTTGACAAGGCCACAGCATCAATGACCGAAAAACGCAAGGAAGAGACTGCTTCCTCAGACAGTGATTCAGATGACACCATTCCTGAACTCGAAGATGCAGGTATATGTTGTATTTCAATAAAACTGTTAGCATATCAGTCCCTGCTCTCCCTCCAATAAGGTGTATGAAAGTACTATGGGGTTTTAGTCTGCAAATTGGACATAACCCATACTCAGCTGCCCCAAGTAATGGGTATCTGTTAGGGATCTCCCCATGTAAAAAAATCATATCAAATAAGCTAGTTTTTAATTATCTGTCAATTTTATGTCATTTGTTTTGGTATTCTTCAATACATATATAATTTATTTGTTTTTTTTTTTTTTATTGTAAACTGTTTTTTTCATAACTAGAAGGGTTACAGAATTTTCTGAAATGAAAAACCATGTGTTCTATTTTATACATTTCTAAACAGAAACCTGGATGATGCCTTATTTGAATTTTTTTTAAATTAAATTATGATACTATAATTATATTAAGCAAAGAACACATCACTCAAGGTCAACATGAATACAATAGATAACTGTTATCATTCATGACTTACATTGGATAAATAGGAACTCTTTACTAAAATCTTATTATTGTAGTCCATATTATACAGCATGACTGATTAGTCGCCAGCAACATTTTCAGAGGATAAGCATTAGTCGATTCTCACTCTAAATCATTGTAAAAAATAGGTGCTTGATAATTGACCTAATTATATAGAGAAACTCAAAACTGATATGTACTGAACATTAGGTGATTTACGCAAAAACGAACTGGTGCCATAATAAGCAATGCAATGATTGGACCGTGCCACGTAATCTTGCACATTGGCTCGCGCCCCCTGTTCTCATTGTTTCTCATTGTTGGACTGTGGGCATAAAGATTAACCTTGAAAAAGGCCCTTTTAAATTTGGTCATTGAACATAGGCCTGATTTTTTTAACTTTAAAAATATGTTTCCATACTAAAGTTTTAGAACAAACTTTAGTGGTTTTTTTTTTGTTGTATATTAGTATTTGCTTTAATATAATCATTTTATATGTTAAATGTGACCATGAACTGCCAATGGATTGAAGAGTGTTAACTATCAATAGTCGTCACCTGGTGTAAATATTGATATAGGCATATTCAGAGATATATGTTTTCTATCAAAGACTTAATTATCCATTGCTGTATCTCTGGGAACGAATCAGTGGATTCTTGCACAAAAAAATGCTATCCAATCAGGTTCCTTGAACAATTTTAGACTGTGTACAGAAGATCTACAGTCTCTAACTAAAACTAGATTATTAGAAGCATGGCAAAAGGATTGGAATTTTTCCAGAAAATATAAAGGCAAATTTTCCAGTTCTTTTCAAAATGAAGTTCCCCGAAAACTGTTGTTTTTTTAATTCTCATATCTAAGTAAAGCTGTTATTTCCATCATCTGTTGTCTTCGTCTAGGTCACACTTGTACACCAGTACATTTGTTTAAATTAAGGATTAGGGATCATTCTCTATGCGAATGTGGCCTTGACGAAGTTTCTCCAGATCATATATTCTTTAATTGTTCGAGAAACAGACTCTCCCTTTTTGATGTCCTTCCTCCTTATTTTCCCCGCCCTACTAACCTTACGTGTGTGAATAACAACCTTTTAATTTTACGTGTATTGTCATTATTCATGAAAATTAACAAAATTAAACTTTAATCAGATTGTCTCTTTCTTAATGGAAACATATCTAACTTGCCTTTATGTATATCTGTGGGAAACACAATAACTCGTCCCAATACAAAATTAATTATCTTCGTTTTTGAGTTAGATTTTTTAACTCAGTTCTCTTTCGTTTATGCCACTATCTGGCACAGACAGTGCACACTCTATATCTACATGACATTGGCGGAATTGTGTATTGCTTACACATGTTGCCATAAATTAAAAAAGAAGACTTAATTATATAATTTGAATTGTAATAAGGATTATTTATTATTCAGGTGCACCAGGAACTGGGGGTATATCTAACCCCATTGCCGGTATTGACATAGTGTCTAAAGCGAAGCAGTCTCGCGGTGAGAAGAAAGCACGCAAGATCATGAGCAAACTTGGACTTAAGCTTGTTAGTATTTCTTGTTTAATCTCTTTTTTTTTTTCAAACAAATTTTGTTCAGTGTAAAATGCTGAATACTATTTTCATTTATTGTATTTGCTTAAAACCCTAATTTTTTTGGATAATAAAAGTAACCTATGCTATGCATTATAATATCAGTCGGGTGAAAGTCCCGTCATAATCGGTCTGACTGTTTCGGAGATTGCAGTCCTCATCAATGTTTTTTTTTAACATTATAGGAGGCAAACGAATAGGTGGGTCAGCTGATGTTAAGTGATCACCACTGTCCATAGACACTTGCAACATCAGGGGAATCGCAAGTGCGTTGCCAGCCTTTGTTTGGGGGGGAAAAGGAAGAGAAGAGGGTAGGTGGGCCTCTGACGCTCTCACTTATCGAACGAAACGCAACAAAGCACGTACTGTGACTTCACGTGAGTGTTTCTGTGTGTCGGGTAGTAGTACCCCGGGCGAGTCGACACATGCTGAAACCAGTAATAGCTTCAGCGTGGCTCTACTGCCTACGTTCAATACATCGCTTATCAGAGAAGTGTAAACGTTTGTCCACTGTAGTATAAATAAACAGGCAGAAAACAAACAAACAAACAAATTGATTTTTAGCCAATGAAAAAAACGGAGAAGGTTCTGAATTCGACGCCTATATATATATATATATATATATATTTATATTTTTTTTATTTATGATCACGCATAACTTTTTACAATATAGTTCGATTATAAAAATTCTTTTTTTATTGGAAAGGGTATACTCCGAAGTTGGCTCCATATTAATTTGGATAAAAAAGTTCCAACCCTAAGGGTGGGAAAATAGAGAAATTGATTGTTCACTCACTAATTGTATCTAAGTCTATATTAGTAAATCACCCACTTTTATATCTCGCACGCATTTTAATTTAGTTTTATCAACACGTATTTTTAATTTATCTTGGTTTTTTTTTATAAAATGTGGTCTAGGTTTTAACCTTAACTATCTTCACACTGCTGTGGTTTTTAAATTGATTAGTTATCATATATTAATTGTAGAGTTTACATTGTTACTATACAATATGTGTAACAGAATTTTCTTAATATTCCCCATATCATTTCTGCTAATAAATTAGAAATACGCAAAAAGTACAGGCAACTGTGTACTATCCAGGTCTCAACGGGCTTACTGTGTGTAACTCCCTGTGTCTCTTTGGTGTGCTGTTTTTTTTTTATTTTTTTTTTAACTTTATTTTTGGCAATCAATCTTTCCGATTATTACTGCCATTCTCACGTAGTCAATAATATCACAAACTTAGTGTGATCATTCCAATATTAAGCATCGTGTGAAACCATATTCTAACAAGATGGTGGATCCCTTGCTAGAACCTTCCAGGGAGTTTTTGTGGCATCTCAGAATTTCATGCTCCGTTTTATTATTTCCCATTCACTTCACTTATGAATAATAAACTAACTATATTACGTAAAACACCACCAAATTTACAAAATATAGAGTCCAATAACACAAGATTATGAATAAAATATAAAATCCACTACATGACAGACTAAGATCCCGCCAAAAACTCCTGGTGTGCTGTTAGATACCTTTATTATCCCAGCCTAGTTTTATCACAAAGTCCTATTAGTCATCAGATGTTATCAAATAACTCAGGCAGAGTCGTTGAAACACTGAGGGTGTTTAACCTGGAATTTGGTCAGCTCTATATACTCACTTTTTTTTCTCGAACTGACTACACTGTTGGTCTTACTATGCCTTCACAACTTCACCGAACTATTAAGGCGAGCGCTTAGGGCACTCGGCCGATTTTGTTTAGGTAACATGCTCAAGGGTGCAGGGCACACCTTGGCTTGGGCTGTTAGCGAGAAAAATACCCGATCTGACCTAGCTAAACTATGCTAAGCTATACATGTATTCATTTTTGAATCATTCAATTAAAATTGCATGATTCAAAAACACAACATGTAATTCGGAAAGAATATATACTCACGAGAGTAGTGTTTTAGGCTTACAGTGTCAAATGAAATGCCAACTTTCCATGAACTTCCATTTACGTACGTTTGAGAATATTTAATAAAAACTTATCGAAAAAAAAAAGGAAAAAGGTAGATAAAAAAAATTCATTATAACAATGCACTGTATTTTGTTTTGAAAAAAGGGACAATGCTCTATATGTTTTTTAAAGCTTGTACACTTACACACAATTGTTTTTTTTTTTTTTTCGAACTGACTACGCTGTTGGCCCAGGAAGGTCTTAACACTTCACGGGACTACGGCACAATTGATGTGCAAAGGGAACATTTCATGTTCAAAACTTTTAATATAGCCTTAAAAATTCATATCTAGAAATATCAAGTATCACATTGAAAAAAAAAATACGTGTCGATTATTTTCGATCAGAAAATAACGATAAAAAAGTTTCGACGAAAACAATGAAATTTCTGTATATCCTGTGAAATGACCCATATATATTTACTAACTTAGTTGCCTAGGAACTTACTAACCCCAATGGTCTATTGTTCTATGTTAGATATATGGTGGTGGTCGATCTATTATCCTGGAAGTGTATCTTTATGTACCTGGCACTTAAATCGGTTTCCTTCGTTTATGACACTATCTGCCACAGACAGAGCACACCCTATATCTACATGACATTGGCGGAATTGTGAAAAGTGGAAAATAAAAAACAACAATACATATTTTCAGGTACAAGGTGTGAATAGAGTAACAATAAGGAAGTCAAAGAATATACTGTTTGTAATCAACAATCCTGATGTCTTCAAGAACCCACATTCAGACACTTATATTGTATTCGGTGAGGCGAAGATCGAGGATCTATCACAGCAGGCGACCATGGCCGCTGCGGAGAGGTTCAAGGCACCGGAGACAGCTGCTGCTGGTAATGACACTGCTACGGCTGGCACAGTAAGTTTTACACCAACTTTTTACTGATAAAAATTAAATTAGAACATTCTAGAAGACATTAACAATAGGAATGTATATGCTATACTGTTCTCTTATTCCTTACTAGCTTCTGCCCGCGCCTTCGTTCGCGTGGAATAGTTACGTTGGGCTAAAGCTAACACGCAGTGGAAGTTCTCAAACAACTACCCCGATTTTTAAACATTCTTCATTGGTACTCCACTCCTATTGGTCTTAGCGTGATGATATATATAACCTTCCTTGATAAATGAGCGATATAATACTGAAATAATTTTTCAAATTGGACCAGTAGTTCTTGAGATTACTTCCTACAAAGTGACAAACTCTCAAACTTTACGTCTTTATAATATTAAGTATAGACTAGCTGTTCTCGTGACTTCTTCCATTTGGAACCTGATGTACAGAACAATTACTAATAAACTCATCTTACGTTCAATTACTTTTCTCTCGTACTTAAGTCGTATCATCATTAAAATTACATTAACCCTTGATAGACTTAACTGGTTTTAATGAAACAAAATTTAAATGTTACTCTAAGATATGCTTTATGTTTTTTTTACATCAGTGATGCTTATTTCTATGTATATATGATGAAAATTAATATTGATATGTCCTATTAAAGGGCATTGTTGGGTAGATCTTTTATTTTGTTTTTGGCAACCAATCCTCTAGTGGATTATTACTGCCATTGTTGAGTGATATTACAAATTTCTTGCGATCATTTCAATGAACTAACAAAGTGGTGGCCGTCTTGTTAGAACTTTCCAGGGAGTGTGTGTGCCCAGGCGAAATTCATGATCCATGATATTATTTCTGTTCCACTTCTCTTGTGCACAATAACCAAACTATATTATGTAAAACACCAACAACATTACATAATATAGAGCCAAATAACACAAGATTATGAATAAAATATAAACACTAGAAGACATTCCGTGATCCCGTGGATTTGATGATGGAAAAAAATATGGAAATTATTTAGACTAGAATTAACTTGTTTTTTGTATTTTACAGACCGTAGCTCCCATAGCAGAAGAAGAAGACGAGGAAGGTGTCGACGACACTGGAGTTGACGAGAAAGATGTGGAGATTGTAATGTCTCAGGCGAACGTCTCCAGGGCAAGGGCTGTCCGTGCTCTCAGAAACAACCAGTCCGACATTGTCAACGCTATTATGGTATGAGATACTCAGCTTTATATATTAGTATAGATATAGATGAGTTATCTGCAGAAGGTTACTTCATTCCTATTTAAAAATGTTCAAGGTTTTCTATTTTATCTATATTTTGACCTGTTTTTATTCATTAAATGTAAAATAATACTAATATTTGAATATTTCTTTCACAGGAGCTGACAATGTAGAGAACCTCGCAATTATTTAACAAAACATGTAGCTTTAAGTCTCAGTTTAATATTAATGGACATGAAAATTATTACAATGTGGGGACACATTAGAAAAATATTCAATATTATGAGAATTACAAAAAAAATTATGCTGATATAATTATTCATTCGAGTCAATAGCATATCCTATGTATCACTAAAAGGAAGTTTCCTTGAAAATGTCTATAAATCATACAAAAACTCCATAGATTTCGTGAACAATAACATTAAAAAAAATTACTAATATTGTAGTGAATTGTCTTTTTTTTAGAAGTTTGCAAGTGAACTTTGTTATCAATTTAAGTCGTTAAAGTTTCCCACTGTTCAAATTTTATTCGTTTGGATTGTTGATAATATGACAGTGGCCGAATGATCAAATAACACAGAAACCATAGACTAAATAAAAATATTTAATAAGTCATGTGTAGCAATCTATTGTCATAATAATAAATTGTATGAAATAGCATTTATTTTTAATTAATATCACAACAAAATACGACATACATTACGTTTTAAATTATTGTGATCATAACGTCTTAACTACAGTGCTTGTCCTAATATTTGTATGGACAATGGGTTATTGCCAAAAAATATGAACTTGGTCAAAGATGATTCTTTTGGTAAAGGAATGTACATAAGCTTAAAAAATTTCAATAAATAAAAAAATACAGAAATATATATTATGTAGTTTTATTTCGTTCATTTGTCAAGTATGATCTTACAGATGTCTCAAAAGATCGATGTTTTACTAGCAAATAAAACTAAAAAA